>JAHNEJ010001304.1:0-290392 GCA_022559845.1 Amorphophallus konjac
TAAACGACCCTATTTTCTATCATGATGTTCCTTATGGATGCCTCTTGCACGTACAATGGTTATGCCTTGATGCTTATTTTTGTTTTATTTTTGGCTAACCTGTCTTTCATGAAAGGAATTACGAGTAAAATCACGCTTGGCTTTCCGTCCGGCAGGTAAGTCAAATATTGTATATCACTCCCTCATTCCCTTAATGCATTACTATATGTTATCTATGATATATTACCTCGAGAACCGGCTGGTCATTCATGTGTCCTGGGATCTGATGTTCCCCTAAAACAAAAATGATTATGATCTAAGTTCACATGATTAATCGTTGGATAGGCCGTTAGATTGGAAAATTTGGGGACGATGGTTCTATCTTGCACGCCGTGGTTGCGGATGGTGTCCTGACTATGATTTCTCCAATCTAGCAATATTATTCTCGAGTATTTTCTATTTTTCTTTGCATTCGTTTTGATGATTTCTTTTTCCTTTAGCCCAGCATGCATCATGCGCATTCTTTTGAGCATTCATGAGTTTCATCTGTTCAAGATATCTCAGTGATGATGAACAGCTGTGTTCTTAATCCCGAATAAGGAGAATCATTCCATTCTGAATTAGAAGGCTTCCTTCGATTTGCTCGCTTGATCTGGTTCGCTGAAGATTCCTGTCTGGAGTTTAGTCTCTTTCTTTTCCGTTGCCTCCGGTGGCTAGCCGTGTTTCCTTTCCTTAGATAAATAGTTCCTCCAGACTTGCATCCCTTTGGCTGGCTATTTCCTTGTGATCAATTTGAGGTTTTCCAGAAAAATTCCTATTGCTTGTTGGTATAGAACGGGTGTCGTTTACCTTAACGCCCTCTTTTTGATACACTCCGCTTCATTTCTGCTTCATCTCCATGTTCCATTTCGCTTTCGCTTCATCTCCGCTCGTTCCCCTGCAAAGAGGACGTTAAGGAGCGGCATCTGTTGACACCTGTTTTATACCCAATAAGTCGGGTCGTTTCCTTATTTCATTCTATACGATGCTCCGAGTTGTTCACCCTTCATTGAGTCTCTTGGTTAGTTGAAGCCTATTTATTGGGTCTTAATTCCTGGATTAAGATGTGGCTCCCGGTGGCATTTCGTTGGATGAATCTTAGCAAACCCCTTCATTTCATTCTTGAACCTCAATGTTAATAACGGTCCCAGTCAGGCGCGTTGCTTCCTTCTGACGGATGGGTCCTGGACCGTTACTCTTTGAAGAGTCCTAGAGCTTAAGGCCTCGTGTTCAGAGCTTATCCTTTTGATTCCATGTTGATAATAACGGTCTGTCGTCCAGCCGTTGCTTCACTCTGACGCCCTATGCCTTGGCCGTCGCTTCCTTGAAGAGTCCAGCTTGTTAGATCTTCTTCCCGTTGATCTTATCTCTTTGGATAAGGTTGAAAGTAACGGATGATCCCCCATGCGTCGCTTCCAAGTGGCGGTCTATCGTGCAGCCGTTACTTCCTTCCGAGAGTCCTGGCAGTTCAGGCCTTTTCTCTGCTGCTCCGTGGTCGAGATAAGGATTTGGATTGACGTTATCTCTTTCAAATCCGATCCTCAGGACCCCCCGTTTGTTTCTATGGACTCTTGGTGATATTATCTTCAAGGATTTACTAAGAGTTATCTCTTTATCTTGCTGAATTATCCTCTGCTCGACCTAAGAGTTTGAGGGTCTATAAATAGAACCCTTGACTTCATGGCCAAAAGGGGGAAGATTTGAATTCACGACGAAGTGCTGCCGAACTCAGGAGCCATCTTTATCCAAGAGGAGCTGCTTCCCACGTCCATCCATCTTCTAATCAAGGGAGTACTTTAGTTTGGTCTTTCAAGTTCATCATTGCATGCTTGAGTCCTTCCTTGGTTTTCCTCAAACAAAGCATTGTCCCTCCTCTTCCTCCACGTTTTTCACTGTTCTTTAAGCATACAAACATCCTCCCAAACTTTTAAAAAACACCCAGAGGGGTTAAAAACCCAAAACTCCCTGGTAATTCCCTCTCCTTTTGATGTTCTTAAACTCTTTAAGAGTTGATGCTATGCTTGTGAAAAGGGCTAATTGAGGTTGTCTTGTCTTGTCTTTCTACTTCTTTGGCAGGTTTACAGGTTCATTAGCACGAGGCCCAAGTCTTCTAGCCGGCTGGAAGAGTTGGAGTTAAAAGAATTCAAGCTTTACTACTGCAGGTTACCTGACGGTCTGGTGCAGGCGCGTCACTATCTTCCGGCGGTCTATCGTGCGGCCGTCACTTCCAAGCGACGCACAGGGTTCTGGCCGTTACTTCCAAGTTGATCTGCAGGCTTTCCTTGGTTTTCTCTCCCGTGGGCGGGTGCTTCATCCACCTATTTCCAAGGTATATTCAGGTCTTTGACTTGTGTTTACTTTGGTGGCGATCACATCTTTCCTTGGTATTGGGCATTAACTGTCTTCTTCATCGACAATCTTTATTTTCCTTGCTTGCTCCACCTAGCGGTGTGTTTTTATTTGTTCCTTGCTCCACGCCCCGGCGTGTGTTTTCCTTTTCCTTAGCATAATTTGATTGAGGTAGCATGCCCATGCTAGAGCTAGCTATGATTGCCTAGGTTCATGTTCACATGTTCACAGGTTTGGGTAGATCTTTGATTGCTTGTTTGTCATCTTGCCATATTACTTTGCAAACCTCAAAAGTAAGATAAAAGATAGGCAAATAAATATCAACAGGCAGCAGCTTCAGTAACTCCCTGGGGGGGAGCGTTGGTCTTGGGCTTGTCGGACGCCTCCACATCCAGCATGTTGACGAAGGCCACCCCAAGGAAGTTGGGGAAGCCAACCATGGGAGGAAAGCTCCCGAAGTTGAGGGGGACAGCGAGCTAGCCACCCTTGACGTCGCTCTCGACGGGCTGGGAACCGAAGGTGGTCGCCATCCTTGGTGTCAAAGTGCGATTTTCCTGCATTTGCAAAAATAGCACAATTAGTATTACAAGAAGGGGGCCGCAGGGCCCCTAATTCCGGCAAAGAGATGAAGGGTGGAGTGGTCCCACCGGGCGTGCCAGACTTGTGGATGCACTTAAATTTGAAAAGAATCAGTTCATTCATTGATCGGGTTAATTCGTTTATTTAGTGCGAGGGCGTGCCAGTCACAAAGTGACGATTTATTCGGGATTCATGGAAGCCCATGGTGCGCGCGATCTGACTAATCAGACGATTGTGTAGGTCATGTCGGGACCAAAATCCGCCACGCTATAAAGGCCACGACGTCATTTACATCCCCCATACGAGGGAACACCCTTGATTAATTGCCAGAATTAAGGGCCCTACTGCCTAAAGGAATTAACACTAACTGCGCGAGGGTAGGGAGGAATAAATCACACTAAGAGCCCACATCGAGATACGAGTATTCGGACATGTCGGTCACTCGCGGACCGTTTCATGTTCGGACGAAGGTCCGTGAATAAGAGTGTGGCGAAATCTGAAATAAACCCGTTCAGATGCCTGCCGAGTGCACGACAATTTCAATAATGGACCGGAGAAGATCTGGGTGGAGGACGGGTCCAGCTTGATTGGGATGTCGGCCTAGAGCAGTGTCCAATCACGGCCATATTGGGGCGATACCCAAGGTCCGGACCCAACCTACAAAGGCGGCATTAATATTCCTTCCACACCGGGTCGCGAGGAGAAACGAGGCTGCAGAGTGGATTTCACCATTTCTGTTGTTATTTGAATTTCAATTATTTTCTTATTGCTCATTTCCTTTTTTTGTATATTTTCGGGGTGGTTTTACTACTTTTCTTCTATTTATTATACGCATTTCCCCCCTTTTTCTAATGTGTTTATTACACATTTAAATACATATATTTATTTATTTATTTCATTATATCTTTTATATATTTTTTGAGTTTATTTTAATCATTATCATCATATTTCTTTTATTTAAACATGGGGTATATGTGGAGGAACAGATCGTCAGAAGGCTGGGAGGTGGTTTGTGTAGCTAGGGACAAGGTCGATGCAGGTGGAGAGGGTGCTTTCTCCCTTTTTTTTATTCGCAAAATGCACAAGGAAAGCTTGTATTATTTCCTTTTATCTTTTTATTTTTATTTTATTATTATTATTGTTGTTTTATTATTATTATTTTATTATTATTTTATTATATTAATCTTGGTGAAAATGCGGCAGTGTCTCCCCTGCACCCGAGCGATGGGAGAGGGTGATGAAGGTAAGCTAAGAGTATACCGGATAGAGGATTAATGGGTGTGCCGGGTAGAGGGTGGCTAGAGCGTGGCGGGTAGAAGGGCCAAAAGGTGTGCCGGGTAGAGGGTTAAAGGGTGTGCCAGGTAAAGGGTCGAAAAGGTGTGCCGGGTAGATGGTGGCTAGAGTGTGCCGGGTAGAGGGTTAAAGGGTGTGCCGGGTAGAGGGCCAACAGGTGTGCCGGGTAGAAGGTGGATTCAGTGTGCCGTATAAGAGGCTAAAGGGTGCGATGGTTAAGGTCGCCCGAGGGTGCATCGGGTCTCTAGGTGTTTATGCAAGGCAGTTCTTATTTACCATTATTTTAAAGGTTAAAATTATGTTGTGTTTTTATTTCTTTTATTAGTTTCAATCTTGACGAAATTTCGGCAGCATCTCCCCCGGACCCGGGATGGAAGGAGAATAAAGGGAACGCGCCCACATGGAGTGGTGGAACCCGACAATCTGAGGTGTGTGCCAGGGGCGACCGCACCTTTGATGAAACTTCAGAAAGCCCAGAAGAACCAACGAATGGAAGATATCTCCAAGACTGGTCGGGGGGGGAATTTAGCGACCAAGGGAGGAGGGCGACACAAGGATCAAAGGAAAGATGTTAGGCTCGTAGGGCTCAAGGAGAGGAAGGAACAAGTTCCCATTTGGGCCAAAGACCAAATGTGGAATCCGGGCCCTCAGAGGGGAAGAGCGTCGACGCATAGAATCCAAGAACACCGAGAAAACAGCAGAGGAAATGCACAACACACCACACGCAATGGAATAGATCGAGAGAGGCCACATGAAACCCAAAAGAAGGGGGGGCTTTCATTCATAAAAAAAAATGACCGTGACCGGCCATGCACATTGCGGTATACATCGAGGCCGAAGCCACAGAAGAGGGGAGAAGAAGAAAAGGAGAACGTGGAGGGGAAAGAGGAGGGGAGCTGGGGTCGAGCAGAGGCGACGGCTCCCTTCTCTTCCCCACTCCCCCTGCTACACAGACCCTCCCTCTCTCTCTTTCTCTTACTCTCTCTCTCTTTTCTCTGGCCTCCGGGAAGCCTCCAACGCTGGAGCAGCTTCTTCTTCCTCTTCTCTCTTCTCCCGGTGGCAGGCTCTTTTCGTCTCTGTGGGTTTGCCCTCTACGTCCATGGTCGTGTCTCGTTCGCCAGAGAAGAGGGGGTTTTTATACTCCCAGTGGCGGGAGCCTTCGAACACGAACGGCGGAAGCGGGAAGTGACGGGCATTGAATGGGGATCTAACTTTCCCCGTCCTCGGTGGCAGGAGGTAGCCTGCGTGCCTTCATCTCCGATTGATACGTCAGACAGCCCACTACGCGCCAAGGATCTCTAGGGCATAGGCGTTAGATTTCTTCTGTCGGATGCACCGAGTGGCAAGGCGTGCCGCTGAGAAGCCAGAAGGCTGTGCCGTTGGAAGACCCAAGAAGTGTGCCGCTGAAGGCTTGAAATAGTGTGCCGCTGAAGGCTTGAAATAGTGTGCCGTTGAAGGCTTACAGGGGCGTGTGAAAGGCCCAGGAGGGTGTGCCGCTGGGGGGTTGAAGAAGCGTGCCTTTGAAGGGCACGAGATAGTGTGCCGTGGAAGGCTAAAGAGGGTGTTTGGATTGCACCAGGTAAGATGGTAGAAGGTGCACTGGGGAAGGCCCGTTCATGGCGTGTCGGGTAAAGACCGCCTGAGGGAGTGCCGGATGTAGCCGCTTGAGGGCGTGCCGGATGGAGCGGGCAGTAGTGTGCCGGGTAGAGCAGGCAGCGGGCGTGCCGGTGGAGACCGCCCAGAGGCGTGCCGGGCAGAGCCTCAGGAGGGCGTGCCGGATGGGGCAAGTTGCTGCCGGATGAAAAATAGATGCTGCCATATGGGACTGCTGTTGCTGGCTGGGAGCCTTGTCGGGTGAGCACATATGCTCTTGCAGCCACGGATAAAGGGGAAGCCGCTTCCGTATCAATCGGTTGCTATCGTATTGGAGGAGCTCTACCAGATCAAAACACTGGTCTGCGGGTTGAGGGGCTTTGCCGGATGGGCCAGCTTTGGCCGCTGCCAGATGGGGGGCCGTTGGGTCCCAAACTTCAAACGTGGCATTACTTCACCAAGCTGTCGGAAAGGGGTGCCTTCTGGAGCATCTCTCCTTGAGGGTCCTGATAAAATAAACTCAAGTCTTATGGCGGAACACCCTATCAAAGATTTACTTCACTGTCATTTCGTTGATATACTTCATTTGCATCTGTAGGGTCTTTGAAAAATGATGAATCAAACAGACTACTAGGGTCATCTGGTAATTTTGCATGGATATCAAGAGAAGCAGCCAACTCCTTGTCTTCAAATTTGCTGTTGAATTGAGAGGCAAATCCCATGGCTCCAACACCATTAGCCCCAGAAACTATGTAACTGCATGATTCTCTGATTTACTTTTTACTTATATCATCAACCTTTGGAGAAACTGAAGAAAAATCAATAGTATGTATCTCGGCAGTTTCGTGCTCCTCAATCCATGAAACTCCATCAAGTTTTTAGAGATGCACCACAACTTCCGCTTTTTTTTTGCAAAGGATTCAGTGTTTCCTTCAGTGATATTCATACCAAGTCTGTTGTCAATTACTGTTATACCATCGTCCCCTGCCTCCATGCTGTTACCTTGCAGCATCTTGCCAGCTTATGTTCATTTAATGCAAACTCAGGAAATGGCTTAATTAACAGACACCTAATGACAATCAAAACATGTCACAATCCGAGGCTGCGGCTGCCTTCGGTCCTCCAGCTGCTCATGCAGACGCCGCTGCGCCTCCATCTGCAACTTAGGTGCCACTTTTATTTGCATCTCTGATGAGGAGGAGCATCGCCGGTGCAGTCGATTCGTGTCCCTGCCGTATGGGGCCCAGGGCAGTCATGTCGGTTCACAATGGATCCTGCCAGATGGAGGGGAGCTGCCGGATCACCCATCATGCCGGATGGGTTCTGGGCCTGCCGGATGGTGCATGTTGCCGTGGAGGTTGAGGCGGCGGTGGCGGGTGTTGCGTGTCATCCGGTGCAGTGCGTGCCATCCGGCGCAGTGGAGTGTGCCGTGGGAGCGAGAGTGCAGCGGGAGTGAGAGCAGCGACGGTGGTTGATTATCCGCTGCAGGTTTTGGGGCGTTACCCGGCATAGTGGGTGTGTGCCGTGGAGTTGGCGCGGTGGTGTTATCCGGCATAGTGGCGTGCCGGGTAGAGGGAGTGTGCCTTGGGAGCGGCGTGAGAGCGGGGAGTGTGCCGGGTGGAGACCGTTGAAGGCGTCGAAGTTGACACTGATAGTTCTTCGCTGCCATGCTTACTTAATGCCTGCATTGAGGATGCTAGATGTGCAAGGTCCTGTCGAGGTCATGAATGGTATTCCCTTGACGGTAGCCACACCCTTGTCATCTGTGTAGAGATGTGGCGTGATCTTTTCCAGCTGTTTCTTCTTTGGATTTAGGACATCCTCTGGTTTTCCTTCATAGCCAAAGAACGAAACACATTCCCCAAACATGGCCCCCCCTTCTGGGGCAAGCAAAGGCTCCACAACAGTATGATCGTGATTGGATGCACATAAGACCAACCCAGAAGATGCTACATCTCGCAGCTTTCCAGGCTAGACATCTGTAATTAGTACAACACGGCGATTTACAATATCATCCAGGCTATGATACTTTGCGAGACCACTGACCACTTGGCATATGTTCCCATCTCCCAAGTCTATCTCCTCTACTAATAGACTGTCTGCAGAAGGATGCTTCCATGCCTTGCAAATCAAACCAGCCCGAATGTTGAGGACAGTGACACTTATGTCTGTGTCCTTCTCAGCAGGTTCTTTTTTCTTTCACCTTTTTCTTCTCCTCTGCTACTTTACTGTCTCCTGAAGCCTTTTTAGAGGTTCAAATCCAGGTTTCTTGACCATGATCGTCTGGAAGGCTCCACTAAAATCCTCCTTGTTCTGAATGTAGTCCACCCACCGGATAACATGTGCTACTTTCTGCATGTCTGAATCAGAAAGATTGATCACATAGGAATGCAAAGCAGAAAACACGACAACATCTGCTTCAGAGGTTTTCAACCCATCACCCAAGAGAACAGCTCTTTGGCTCAGGTGTTTATATAAATATTTAAGAGATGCATCGCGATATTCAGGATTGGTCAAAAATTCATTGGCAAGTCTTATCCATTTTAAAACCTCATCCTTCTCACCTGAAGCACTGGGCTTCTCTGACAGCTTTAGAAGGTTCCTTAACAAACCTACAATATCTTCTCCACCAGCAATTGAAAAGTTCTTGTAGAGGGAGAGCCCCGAGAGGTGCCTGGGTCATTTCGGTGCGGCGGTGCACCGGGTGAGGGAGAAAATAAGAGGGAAACAAAATGGGAGAGAGAGAGAGAGAGAGGGGGAGGGAGAGAGCCCCCCTTTTATTTATTTATTTATTTATAAGTATATATATATATTACTTATATATATATTTATTATTTATTATTATTTTATTATATCTTTATTCTCTTTTTCTCACCTCTTCTTTTTATTTCTTCATCATTATTTATTCTTTCATTTCTAACCTTCTTCTTTTTCTTCATCCACTTCAAAATGGCTGGAGTTAGAATGCGCTCGCTGTCCGTAAAAAAAAATTTGAGTGTCCACAACGCCCCAGTCACCGGGCCCAACCAAGGGTCCTAACTAGCTAGCCGTGACCCGTGGCAACATCAGCAATCGATCGGGCCTACCCCCAATCACTCAGTTTGCGGGTTTGCCCGCGTTCAACACAGCTACCCAAGCCGATCCGGGGGCGCCCGGACTACGAGCCACGTCATGTGGCACCAGCAACGAGGCCGGGCTCTACCCTTGAGTCACCTCCCTCCAGCCCTCCGAAGTCAAGGGAAGACCCGACTCAGCCAACCACAAGCTTCAGGAGCTCCCAGCGCCCTTATACGGCCCACACACGCGTGTCGGGAATCTCCCCGAGCACCTGGTGGGCGCGTATACTCCAGCCACTCTACAGCAAGCCCGAGCTCAACTTGGGACTCCCAGCAACCCATCGCGTCATGCACCACCATCGTGCGCCCTCGCACGCGGATCGACCTGCGCGGTCAGGTCATGCGGATCGACCAGAATCCTCAGTCAAATCCCCAGTCAAACCCCCAATCAAACCCCCGTTAAACCCCGGTCAAACCTAGTCAAACCCTCCAGTCAAACCCACATAAACTCTCTGGGGGAGGGGGTTTAGGCGGACCAGCCTCACCCCCAAGGCTGGTCCGCCCAAACCCCATAGAAAATAAAAAAAAATACTTTTTTACTCCGCCTAAACCCCCCTGGGGGAGGGGTTTAGGCGGACCAGCCCAACCCCTTGGGCTAGTCCGCCTAAACCCCCCGGCTAGTCCGCCTAAACCCCCCGTGGGGAAGGGGTTTAGGCGGACCAGCCCAGCCCCCTGGGCTAGTCTGCCTGGTCCCTACCCCACTCGTAAACAAAAAAAACAAACATTTTTAAGGGGTTTACCCGGACCAACTTTGCCCCCAAACCTGGTCCGCCTAAACCCCCTCCTGCCCCTTCAAATTCTCTATAAAAGCCCCCCTTTGGAAGCCCAAAAGGCAAGCATCAATCATCAATGCAAGGAGCTCAACCCCAGACTACAAAGGCGCGCTAAGGAGATTTGTGTGTGTGTTTGCTAGGCTTACGCCGAGGGCATGCCGCATGAGCATCTCTCACACGGCGTCTAGCCCAAACACCCACCTCCGGCCCCCTATTGTGATGAACATATGTCGTCTCGATGATCGTGCATGACCCCAGACCTTGCTTGGTGAAAGCACTCTACCTGGGTCCTGCCTCGATAGTCATGCATGACCCTGATGACGCTTGGTGAAAGCACTCTGCTCGGGTCCTGCCTCTATAGTCGTGCATGACCCTGATGACGTTTGGTGAAAGCACTCTGCCCGAGTCTTGTCTCGATATTCTTGCACGACCCTGATGCCGCTTGATGAAATCACTCTGCCCGAGCCCTGTCTTGACAGTCATGCGCCCCCAGACGTTGCTCGACAGGGACACCCTACTCGGCCCTGCCTCGACATTCGTGCATGACCCAGATGCCGCTTCATGGGAACACCCTGCCGGATCCCTGCCTCGACATTCGCGCACGACGCAGATATGGCTTGATGAGGGCACCCTGCCTAGTCTCTACTTCAATGATCGAGTACCATCAGACATGGCTCAATCGAAGCACCCAGCCTGGTTCCCCGCCTCGATGAACGTGCACCATCTTGGTGTCACCTCGATAAGCATGCCCTCAGTGCTGTTACCCGGACAATGGGCATACTTCAGAAGTCCCGACGCAAGATGAAGCGTCAGGCCCCTGCCCCTGTCAACGGGCCCCGGGCACAACCATCGGGGCCCGCGACGCCCGACCACTCAACAACTTCAGTTACAACGGTGCCTCCGGCACCAGACTGCCAGCTGCTCCAGTCACATCGGGACCCGCGGCACCCGATCACTCAACAACTTTTGTCACAACGGTGCCTCCAGCACCCGACTGCTAGTCACCCCCGCCACATCGGGGCCCCTTGGCACCCGATCACTCAACAACTTCAGTCACAACGGTGCCTCCGGCACCCGACTGCTAGTCACCCCAGTCACATTGGGGCCCGCGGCACCCGATCACTCAACAACTTTAGTCACAACGGTGCCTCCGGCACCCGATCACTCAACAACTCTAGTCACAACGGTGCCCCCGACACCCGACTGCCAACAACTTCAGTCACAACGGTACCCCCGGCACCCGACTACCAGTTACTCCAGTCACATCGGGGCCCGAGGCACCCGATCACTCAACAACTCCAGTCACAACAGTGCCCCCGGCGTCCGACTGCCAACAACTCCAGTCCCAACGGTGCCCCCGGCACCCGACTGCCAACAACTCCAGTCACAACGGTGCCCCCAGCACCCGATTGCCAGCTACTCCAGTCACATCGGGTCCCGCGGCACCCGACCACTCAACTTCCCCAGTACAATGGCGCCTACAACACCCCTACTACCCCAACCTCCACACTGTCATGTCTGGAATACATTATGACGCCCCTTGGGTGCCATCCTGCAGAGTCACAGGTCCTTTGACGGACGCCACGTACAAATATGGAAATACCCACATAATAACGTAATGACCCGAGGACCGTCATAAATGATGGAATTGTCCCGTGGCTTGCAAGCAATTGTAATCGGGCTCTCATGCTCCCATATAAATGCCTTTCATGACATATAAGTCATGTAATCTAGTCAGGGAGCGGATCTCCCTCCTCACCGGAACCAGTCTCTCTGTCCCCAGTTATCCCTGTCATGTTGCTGTTGCCTTGTCGCTGTTGCACGGGCTAAGCCCTCCCGACGTCGCGGCTCCCAGGGTCCCTGACTCTCTTTTCGACAGTAGAAACAAAGGTATTCAGATTCAATCCGATGTAAAATAAACACCGGTTGCTTGCGACCGGTGGGGAAAGACGTCCAGTACACGAACGCCCATAATTGCCTGTGCACTCGCACCCGTGGAATCCCTTCTATCCACGTGTCACCCGATCTCTCGAGCCACGTGCCGCGTCCTGGTGGCGCTTCCCCGGTCAACCCTTGGTTCCATGGGTGATTGTCGAAAAATCGATTGGCATGCCCGCATTCCACCCAGCCATCCCTGTCCTAGTCTCCCAGAATGATGAACCATATGCCATCTCTTCCAGCGCATTCATATCGTTCTCTCTGCCTTCTTCTCAATACCCTCAGAATCCCTGTGTGCCCAGTCAACCTATCTCGGCCTTCCGTAAAAGGTGAGTGTGCGCCCCCGCCGCGAGGATAAAACGACAAGTGACTCCCCGCGCGCGTATAACACTCCTCTTCTAAAACACCCTCAAAATCGCCTGCAGTCCAGAAAATTCAAAAGCAAAACAAAAATAAAAAAAACAAATTCATTTCAAAAACAAAAAAATGACTTTGCTTATTCTCATGTGCATGTTAGAAGTTCTAATGATAAATACCATATTTTTACGAAGAAGAAAGTCTCATATTTTTATAGTGGTCAGCATAGTCATATCATGCATGCTTGTTATGTCATGACAAATGATAAATCAATTACATGTAAACACAAATTGGATTTTAGTCGGAATAAAAATCAGCCAAGAAAGCTCAGTCCTACCATTGTTATCATTGTGGATTGCTTGGACACAAGGTGTCAAATTGTTAGAAGTTGAAAAAGAAATCTTCCATGTGTTGTTCTCACTATGGAAAAACTGGCCACACAGTCAAGGACTGTTGGCAAATGAAAAGAAGAAATACATTCCATGCCAAAAATGCTAGCATTTCGGTTCACCAACAGAAATCAAAAGCATATGCACATAAGAAAATTGTAAAGACTTCTGTGTGCTGCTTTTATTGTGGTGACTATGGACATATAATTGATGATTGCCTTTCCATGAAATCTGATGATATGAAGGTAATGAAAAAGAGAAAGGATTTGATTTGTGGAAGTGCTACTGACCCACTAGGACCCAAGAAGGCTTGGGTACCTAAAGTTACCGAATGAGAACTTGTGTTACAGGGTTGCCTTAAGGCTAAGCAAAGAATGGTTAAGAAATTGCTGCTCAAGGCACATGTTTGTAAATAAAGACTTTAGTTTATGTTAATACTGCATGTTAGGATTTGAATTATTTTGATTGACTAGGTCTTCTGCATTCAATAAGTTCTACTTAAGATTTCTGAACGGCTAAAAAAACCCTGTATTTGAAATTGAAAATCTGAACTGGGTCTTATGATTGACATCTAATTTGAATTTTTGGTATATCAAATGGTGATCTGCAGAAAGGCAGATTAAGTCTATCTGGAACTCTCACTATGCGTGAGGTGATCATCAGATCTAAGTTCTCCACCTAGTACCATAATTCAGAATTTCAGATGCTTGATTCATGATAAATATGTTATGCTGATGGAATTGATGTGATGATGAATTTGCTGTTAATAATCTGCAAGGCTTTAGGTTCGGCTTGTTGCACTCCCACCATTAGCAGCCATATGAATATTTTGTTTATCATTGATAACAATCACTTGATGATGTCTTCCTTGCCCGCATTAAAATTCAATCCCATGGACAATTCCATGTGTATTGATTGAGGGGGAGTTTTAGAACTTTGCTTCTCATATGTGAATATCTTGCACATATACCTTGAGTCTGCATGTATCGTGAATAATGAGTATCATTCTATCTTCTCATGCACTCTCATGCATAACCTGCTAATGGGGGGTTCAAAGTGTTCATGTTTCATATTAGAAGACACTGCATTTTTTATGTTTCATCATGTCATGACCCTTTGGTATATAGAATGGTGATTTGTGGAAGGTTTGGATCATGTCCAACTGAAAAATATCACTATACGTGAGATGATCTTCGGATCAAGTTCACTGCCTGGTATCATGGGTTAAAGGTTCATATATGTCATCGGATGCATACTCCCTTGTCATATTTCACTAAGACACTTTAAAGATCATGCACATATTAAGGGGGAGTCAGCTCAAGAGCCCAGTCTGCTTGATTGCATCTTCTTAGGGGTAGACTGACATGTTTTTGACAAAAAACATTCATTGATTGTGTGTCTCATGTCTATGTTGTTTGAGTATAATGATTCATGTTTAATTTAAAAAAAAATGTTTGTTGAATGATTTTGGAATCCTTGGACAACAAATCTACCATCTGGACTTGAAGTACTATATGCCCGATTTGCATACCTTCTCTTCACATGACTCTTGTCATCATGATACACCATCTTGTGTTGGTACATTCCCTCAGATGTGCTTACTAGTCGCTCTGAAAGATGTTAGTGCATCGACACCAACCTTGAATGTGTCGACGCAGTAGTTGAATCCTCCTGCAATCTGCGCTCTGTGTTGCACTGTGTGTCGACACCATGAACTGCCTGCATCGACACACCAGCTCACCTGATGCTCCTGTCTATCTCTTGAATCTTCATCTTCAATTGAACTATGTTCACCCATGTTTGATGAGCATCAGCTTCCTTGGTTCCTCCGACAACATTCCTGTAAGTCACTGCACTCTCTCAGGGGGAGATTCCATTATCTACGCAATTGCATTCTATGTATACATCAGTCTTTTGCATCATGCTAATAATATGATGTGTTCTATCTTGGGTATGAGATTTCTTGAAATCTGAACCTCCTTGGAACTCCTGAAGATCTGTCATCTATTTCTAAATGCTTGAACACCCTTGAACATCTTTTGTATGCTCAATGCTTGGCTGTCTGTCTCAAATCCTCTTCAATGAGTTTGAATTCATGAGGTGTTTTCAATCTATTACTTACTTCGTTTTTCTGAGTATATCTTAAAAAGGAATCTTCTTTTATGGAGTTCTATGATTGCCCAGTACATAGAATTTGTTGGATTAAGTTTAATGATTTCATGAGCTTAAAGCTAAATGGTCTTAAAAGTGGCTCTATTCAAACTTAATGGACCTAAACCAGTTTTATATGTTGTATCCTGTTATGCCTTCTTAAATCTGAAAGATTATTTTAAGTACAAAGGTATCTTTATTTGAGGAACTCCAATTCAGTATTGGTCTTAAACATCAGTCTTATCTGAAAATTCCTAAGGGGAAGCACATAATGACAGCAATGACTTCAGTCACACCGAGTAACTAAGGATATTGGCATCTGACAAACATGTATCCTTACGTAAAAAGGTGTGTACTAAAATCAATGCTCTAAGGTAAAGCAATGGCAAAGGACTCATTGAGAAACTGAGTCCCTTCACTAATGAAGTGGAGTGGATAAAGTCATGAAGTGCCATGCTATCTCTATTCTAAATGAAGCAAAATGGTGAGCGACGCTGAGTAACTGGGGATGCTGGCGTCTGATCAACGTGCATCCTCACGTCAAACGGTGCATGCTACACCTGAATGCTCTTGCAAAATGAAAAACAAGAAAATATTTGGAAAACAAGAAAACAAGTGGTATCAAAAGCAAAATTAAAAAATGGTAGCTCACTTGGATAAAAACATAAATCTCATAAGGTGTTTAACCTTAATACTAATTGTAGTTACTCTCAAAGGGGCCAATGGAATTGAATGAGTAAGATGGAGGAAGGTTAAACTGGATTCTAATATGTAACATTGGTTTATTTCTATTAATTTTGAACGTAGAAATTTTCAACATTCTTAATTGAAAAACTTAGAATTCATCAGACTTAAATCAATCAAAAAAAATAAAGGGTTTATCATTAGTAGCTCTACAACTGAAGAATCTAAAAATATATAACTCTGCATTTATGAACAATGTTTCAGACTGAAAATTCCCATCCTAACAATTCTTGGAAATATCTCTTCGACAATTTTTGAAAATCTCAACTCTATCAACATTTAGTATCTGTTAGCTTCTACATTGACAAGTGTCGACTCCCAGAGTCGACCCTCTCTGGGTCTGGGTCTGTCTAGGACTCTGCTACTCAGGTGTCGACCCCAAGCGTCGACCCCTTTTGTCCAGAATGCTATATGGATTGTCCTGGCAGTTGTCATGAAGACAATTGGCCTTCTTGCTATAATTCTCTCAGTTATTTGGAATCATGTCAATTAATTGTTGACATATGTTTGACCTCCATTCAAATGGCTCTGTATTCATGCCTACATATTGATTGCCTTTCCTAAAACATCTACAATGTAATCTCTTGGCTGCAAAAGATCTGCGATCCATTTATGGCTTTGACTGTTAGTCTCTCCATAGCTAGTTCTGCCCTTGAACTCTTCATTTAGTATCAATTGGCATCAGCTTTCTTATTTCATTAATTGGTATCGATTGACTTCATCTACTGACTGTCAGTGTATGGTCTCTTTGAATCTGCATCTGACTTGATGCTTGTCCTCATGCAATTTTGTTCCTCATGCTCTTTGACTTTATTGTTTGCTAAGTTGAAATGAATGTTAATCACACTCGATATCTGCTCATCTCCGAAACCTTGTCATTGGCCTCCATCTATGCCTTCTTTGTTGATCTCAAAGGGGGAGAGAACGTTGAGTCATTGAATTATGAAATCATGGTAATCATGTTGAATCACGTCAAAGGGTGGTATCAGTGTCAAAGGGGGAAAGAGTGTTAAGATTCATTGAAGAACCAGATCACCCAGAGAAAGGGGAGAGAATGTTGAGTCATCAATTATGGAATCATGCTTATCATGTTGAATCATATCTTGCCTGCATTGCATGTAGATTTTAATGACATCAATGACTCATAGTTGCCATCATCAAAAAGGGGGAGAAATGTTGTGTCCCAGGTTTTGATGATGCCTAACTATGACTCATTGATAAGTCTAATAAGGTTTTGATGATGTCAACATGCATTAAGTTCAAGTCAAAAATGTCAACAGACTTCAGCAACTGCAGAGCAAGTCAGATCTCAACAAGTCAAGATGAGTCAAATGGAACAAAGAGCTCCAATTATGTGCCAACCAAGTTTGAATGAAGACTGGCTAGGTATGGAAGACACAAGCCTCTTGTAACAAAGGAGAGTCAAGGAAAATTCAATCAACCTAAAAGTTGCGTCGACTCCAAGAGAAGAACCAAAATGAACAAGGCTACGTCGACTCCATCGTTATGTTGTGTCAACTCTAGACAGTCTCCAGAAGCAGCTTCAAGCGCACGTCAACGAGTGCGTCAACGCAAGCATTTCATGGCGTCGACGCAGGTTCAGTTCCAGCACCTATCAAACGGGCTACATTCTTCAGATTAAGTTGAAACTATTTTTACAGTAGGTCGACACAGGGCCACTTCACGGAAGCCACTTCGGATGCATTTTTACAAGGGTGCGTCGACTCACCCCTTCTTGCTACGTCGACACACACTGGCTAAGCACGCTGCTATTCAAGAAGACTAGAAGCTGAGTCGACACAAGGCACTTGGTGCGTCGATGCACATGAAGCCTTTTGTTTGACCAAATTCTGTTCATTCAAACACATGATGTCTCACTGCAAGTCAATATCGCAAGTTCCCAAAACACGCGATTCAAGGTCTAAAAAAGGTCCTAGGATAGAGATCTTGCCTTTTTATAATAGGACAGTCAGAACACCTTTTTGTGTGAAGGTTTTGTCAGAGAACAAACTTTGGAAAAGTCTCTTTTCATGGTGTCCTTGGCACTGCAGTCAACCAATGGGATTTCACCTCTGAAAAGTACCTAGGACAGAGGACCGTCCTTTATGTCCTGAGCCAATGAGGAAGTAGATCTGGAAAGTGACTCCAGACAGAAACCTCCTTTTTCCCATGGACCAATCAGATTACAATATGTGAAAAGAACCTAGCAGAAGATCAGATCTGGAAATAGTATGTGCCCCTGCTCTCCCATATATGTTGGACCAATCAAAATCGCTAGAGAAAAGGTTTGTGATCAAGAAGCTTAGTTTATTCTGACCAATCAAATTGCATATTCTTGGACAGAAAAACTGTTCATGCTTCCCTTCTATAAAGCGTGGACGTTCTGCCTGAAGAATGCTGTTGCTGTTGTCTTCAAAAAAAGGAGCTGGAGAAAGAAGAAGAGAGCTCGTGCCCTAGTAGAAGATCTGTGAGGAAGAAAAGAGAGAAGAGAAACCAGTGAGCAGCCTTTAGCTTCAAGAGTAGCCCCGAGCTTTCATGAAGAGGTTCTTAGAAAAGGAAAAAAGAAAGGAGAGCAGCCCTCCTTGCAGCTAGCATGAATCTAAGAAGAAGGGCGTTCAGATCTGAATAGATTTCAGATCTGTTGTCAACGCTTCAAGACTTCATTCTGAAGCTATAGTTGTTTTTCTTCACTTTGTTTTTGTGTTTTCTTTTAACACTTCAAATCCATCCTTCAGTGTGTAGTGTTGTGCTTACAGTAGTGTGTCTGGTGCTCTGTTTAGAGATCGGAAGTGGTACAAGCTGCTGTGCATCCGTGTGTGTCTTGGGGAGTTGTCCCCGTGGTTTGCTGCACTTGCAACGTGTGTGTGTGTGGGGGGGGGGGGGGGGGGGTTCGTCCCCGTTGCTACATTTGCAGCGTGGTAAAGTCTCACCGAGTTTGGTGAGGGGTGGATGTAGGTTTGCTGGTTTGCAGACTGAATCACCTTAAAAGTCCCTGTGTAGTGGGCTGTGATTTGTGCGATTGCTCCTTATCTTCCATCTCCATTCGCAGGTACTTATATATTTCAGATTTGCACACTTTCTGTTTTGCCTGTGCACCACATACACATTCTTTAGCTGGCTCAGTTCTCATTCGGACTCAAACACTTGCCCCCTGTATAGAGACAATCACCGAGCCTTAATACTTTCATCACTGTGATCACACAAAACTTGGCATGATCCATCTTCTTCATGGTATCTTGTGATCATCTCTTGTGAAGGGTTGCTTATTTCCTGTTCAAGCATATTCTGTTGGGAACATTTGGGTTCATTTGTTCTGCTCTTCTTTAAGTAACCGGATCCAACTTTTAAATCAGGCATTATTTCTAAAGGGATCTATTAACCCCCCCTCTAGATCCTATTGGCGCACCCAACATTTCTCTAGGAAAATTTCTAACTCTTCAAGAAGCTAGTCATGTTTCTTTTTCCTTTAAGTCATGTCCCATCAATATAAGCAATAATTTTGTAGAATTCATGATAAATGCAAATGATTTGCCAAGACTAATTTGTCCATCCTCCTTGATGGCTTATCTTAGAAATGTTGTCACAATGGTTGGTGCAATGTCAAGGGGGAAAAGAAAATGTCATAATCTTAGTTGACAAGGTCGGTACCTACCTCAATAATGAATAGTTAGTGGCATACAAGAGAAATTCTTGGGTAATCTATAAGAAAGCATCCTAGATCATATTATGAAGCATATCATTTCTCTCTCTCTCTCTTTTTAAAAATATGAAGCAGATATATCATGGACATTTAAATGTGTTTTTAGATCAATTTTAGGATGCACTCAAAATGATATGAAGCATCACCATATCAACAGTCATATGATCACTCTCTTCTCGAGACAGTGGGATCACCCCGGGAGTAGGAGAGAAACTCAGTCCAGTCACAGCTTCTAAAGGGGCAACATGCATTCACAAGCATAAGTGAATCAAACCCATAAGAAGCAATGACAGCTAACAAAGACAAAAGAATCATAGGCCAGGAACACTCACTCAGTGCTGGCTCCTCCCTGGCATGCATCTCCCTCGCTAAGGCATGCGAAGGTTCGCCAGTCTCTGCCTCTCCACCCATGCGAGCGGGCTTGCGGCGTGATAAGCGCTTATTTGTTTATATTGATTTATATCACACACGTTATTTTTTGGGCTTTAATGAAGTTAATTATGTAATTTTTCATGATAATCTTAGTCTCATACAAAATGAAGATTTGTTTGTAATTAATGGGATTTGAGATATGTTTGAAATAAATAAATAAATAAATTACATAATTAAATTTTGATAAGATCATTTCATGAAAAAAATTTGTGATGATTGTTTTCTATATGAAACTAAGTCATTTTGGGTTGGGGAGTCTAGACATAAAATTTGATCATTAAAATTCTTGTGCTTGAGGGACTTTGATATAATTTTTTTCATTTTTTGCCAACTCTTGTGAACAGTGGCTCCCCCTCTCTTGCGTGATCGCAGTAAGCATCGCAGATAGCAAGCAACGAAGGCATGTTGGTCCCCTCGCATGCGGCAGTAGGCGGCTAGCGAGCGTGCAGGCAGCGCAGGTGGCGTGCCATGCAAACATAGCAAATGGTGGGCTCAAGCATGCATGCAGACCTCTCCCTAGCGTGCAGGTGATAGTGTGCAGGCGATGGCGTGCAGGAGATGGCGTGCTGGCAGAGTGGCGTGCGTGCAGAGGCGTGGGTAGCCGGCGTGTGCAAGCGCTGGCATGCAGGCAGCAACTCCAGCATGACATGCCTGCTCTGCGAGTGCAGTGGGCAAGCGAATGACATCGAAGCATGCGGCATGTAGACAGCAGCGGCCTCCAGAGTGGGCAAGCAGGCTGGGCAGCGACAGGTGTTGCATGGCGCCTATAAAACTTCTCACCCCTCCCCTCCTTCGAGCAGACCTCTCTTCCCCCCCTCTCTGATCTCTCCGATCTCTTCCTCTTCCCCTCCCCTTCTTCTCCTCTCTTCCCCTCCGGGCTTCTCTTCCTCTCTTTCTCTTCTCCTCCGGTTGTCTCCTCTTCTTCTCCTTTCCCTTCTTCCCCTTCTTCTTCTTCTGCCTTCCCCTTCTCCTTCCCTTCACCTCTCCGCACTCACACCACCACAGGCTAGTGCCCCTGTTCAAAACAGGGGCTCCGGCAGCGCCTCCTTTCTCTTCTCAAGTCCTCCTCCAGCTCTCCCTTCTCTCCTACCCCTTTCTCTCCGTCTTCTGCGTCGGCCAGCATCATCCTCCCTCCCTCCTTCTCTTCTCACCCCACTCTCTACCTCTTTCTCTCTTCTCTACATGCACCACTTCTCCCTTCACGGCTCTCTCTCCCTCTCTCTGTAGTCTCAACCCCTCTCTCTATCTTTCACTCTTCTTACCCTCTTCCTCTCCCTCATTCCCTCTCTGGTCCATCTCTCTTTCTCACCATTTTTTTCTATCGTCCCCCTTCTTCTTCTGCACACACACACACATGCACCATCGCCAGGCTCCCTCCCCCTTTCTCTTCTCTTTCTCTCCTCTCCCTCTCTCCCTCTCTCTCAGTTCTCTTGTTCCTCTTCTCTCCCATCTCTCCGTTCCCTTCTCTCTCTATCTCCCTCTCCTCTTTACATACATGCACCGCCAATGGCCCCCGTTTTCTCTCCCCCTCTCTCTAACTCACCCACTCTTTCTCCCTCTCTTTCTTGCCCCCCACCTCCATCGTCTCTCTTCGCCCCCTCTCTTCCTCTCTCTATCTCTCTTCTGCACACCGCACACACACACACACTCTCACCCTCCTCATTCCTCCCTCTCCCTCTCCTTCTCATTCTCCACTCTCCCTCTCCCTCTCCTCTCGTGCTACCTCTCTCTCTCCACCTATATCTCGTTCTCTTTCTACATCCCTCCCTATCTTCTCTCTCCTGCATCCCCTCCCTCGTTCTTCAAATTTCATTTTTAATTAAATTTTATTCTGAGTATTGTCCTTTATTTATTTTCTTGAACCTCTATGTATTGTAAACATTTTATTTTAAGCATTAAGAAATAGTGGGTGTGAGTGTCTCTCTAGATCTTTTGTTCTCTCTCTCTCTCTCTTTCTCCCTATTTCTCCCTTTTACCCCTCCATACTTCTTTAAATAGATTTTAATCTTGCACAATTTTAATTGTTTCACAAAAAAATCCTTTCAACAACTTTTTTTTTCTAAACAAAATAAAACAAAAGATTTTTAACCTCAAAATTCAAGTCTCCTCGTGGGATCGACCCGTATTCATCACTACACTCAAAATCTAAATTTTATTTTGTGAGTATAGAATTTTTGAAATTGAGTGTGCGGTACTTTTAACGATAAGCATTCGTGTTCCATCAATTTTTGACGCCGTTGTCGAGGAGACTTATGATTGTTGACTTGAAAATTTTGTTTCTCTTGTGTATATATATTTATACTAATCTATCTTATTTTTCTTGTGTTTACAAGAAAAATAAAAAAATCAAACCAAAAAATCTAAAAAAACTCTGTCAGACAAATCTGTCGTAGAAAGCTGAAGCATAGATACAGAGGACAGAATCTAGAAATTCTATAGAAAATAACTGTCGCAGAAGGTCACAAGTGTCGCAAAAGGTCTGAGAAAAAAATCAAAAATAAATAAAATAAAATAATAAAAAAATTAGAAACATTCAGAGGTAAGTTCTCCTTCCTTTTCTTAGTCTTTGAATTGAGTCATTTATTAAAAAAGAAAGAAAGAGGGATTGCACTTCAAGTAAGTATCCTGAACTCCTTTCATTTTGTGTCACTTCCTTACTTTTCTTTTATATTGTTGGTTAGGTAGGTTTACAAAAAAAACTTGAACTTCAATAAAAACCTTCATTGCTAGAATAGAACCCACACTTCCATGTTTTAGGTCATGCATCATTTAAGTTGGAATTCTTCTTGTTGTTTAATTTTTGTTAATTACATTGTTGAAGATTGCGAGGGCAAGGTGAGTTTTTCCAAACTGCTTAATCACATGCTCATACATACTTGCATTGAACCCTTGTTTGAATTGTGATGTTGCATTCCATTCTAAATTATCTTTAAGGGCAAAACCCATAATCACATAAGGTGGGGATTTGATCACCCTTCCTTGGTCCACAAACCACAATCTCCTACATCTTTGCATCACCTAGACCTTAATAAAATTCAGTAGATGTTGGCCCTAGGATCACATTGTGATTTTGATGCAACGTGAGTCTGTCCTCTTTTTACAAATTGGTATCTAAGGCTAGAGGTCAACGGTAAACGCTATAAGTGGACAAGTGATTTTTAATTAGGACCCTACGAAAGTAGGGAGAGCCTCCCACTACCCCACCTCTTACCTGGCCGGTGGAAGAATTTGAATGCGGATTTAAGTTGTGCCTTAATCACTTTGTGAAACCCAACTTGTAGATGTAGGGTACACTTAGGTCTCTAGGTTATTTGTGTGCCAACTTGTTTATCTTTGAATAAAAAAATCTAATTCAAAATAAAAAAAATCAAAAGAAACATGGTGGGTTTCTAATAATAATAATAATAATAATAATAATAATAATAATAACACTTAATCTAAACTAAGGGAAAAGGAAGAGAGGGAAAATAATAAATAAAAAATAAATAAAAAATAAAAATAAAAAACAACACAAAAATAAAAAAATAATAAAAAAGAAGAAATAAAACAAAAAGGGTAGTCAATAAAAATAAAATAAAATTGAAAAAAAATCTTTTGAGGTCTAATCTATCTTGCTCCTATCAATGGCCGAGTATCTAGGAGGGAAACTGTTGTACCCGGACTATTTCCCCAGCAAAATACCCAGAAATAAGAGTTCAGGAATTTCCTCGAACACCTTCAAGGCGTGGGCTACCCAGCCCCTCCGACAACCCAATGGGCCCGACCAACGGCCCCAACCCGCTAGCCGAAGCGCACGGTGGCACTAGCAATCGATCGGGACCACTCCCGACTCATATGTTGCGGACTTTCCCCGCACTCTACACGACCACCTGGGCCATCCAGGAGAAGCTCTGACTACAAGCCACGCCATGTGGCACTCAGCGAAAAGGCTAAGGGGCCTACCCCGGGATGCCTTCCTTCAACCCTCTAAGGTAAAAGGGAGACCCAAATAGGTCAACCACAGGCCCGGGAGGCCCGCAGTACGTGTGTATGGCTCACACACGTGTGTTCGGCATTCTGCCAAACACCTTGTGGGCGCACATGTTTCAACCCTTCTACACCAACCCACGGGCCACCCCGTGGTTCCAGAACAAAAATTGGGTCCCACAACGACCCCCTAGTAAGTCGGGGCCATCCCCGACCCTCAGACACGTGGCAACAAGCCACTGAACTTAGCTCTCGGGCCAACCCGTGGCTACCCTGCCAACCCGTAGTACAACGTGGCACGCAACACGAGCCAAGGCCCGTGGGCCCAAGGTGCCTCCTCCCAGCTCCTACGGACTTCTACCCTTGGTCCTAGGCCAAATTCCCATCTGTGCGCCTCGGTCGGCAAACCGGGTGTGTCGGGCATTCGCCCGAACACCTTGCGAGCGGCCGCTACGACCTGAAGAACAAAGGCCCCCATGGGTCGTTTCAATATCCCGGAACCCAGTATCCTGCAAAGGATATCCCCAGACGATGAAGGAAGACCCCCGGGGGCCATCCCTCGGGGTTGCGACTCGCCCGGGGCCAGTTCGCCCCAGGGCATGGCCGTGCCCCCGGAGAGGGTGAACTCCCCAGGGGCCGCGCCCTCTCCTCAGCTCGAAGGCCCGACGGCAATCCCCAGTCCTAGTTCGTGGAAATTCCTAACTTCACGGCCCGAGGTTCGTGCATAGTTCGTTCGTCATACCCGTGTGTGGAGGGATTCGCGAAGACGGAGTCCCGGGATTACGTTGAGTCACACACGTCAATCCCTCGATCTTCGCGCACAAGCAGCCAGTCCACAAGTGTATCCTCCCAGTATCCTTTATCCTCTTTCTTCTTAGCCAAATTGGGAAGAAAATAACACAAAAAATTGAATTTTATAGAGGTGGGACCATTCCTCCTCTCTCTTCTATCCAGTCCGCCTAAACCCCTCCTTGGGAGGGGTTTAGGCGGACCAGCCTGGCCCTCTAGGGTGGTCCGCCTAAACCCCTGGGTAATAAAAAAATATTTTTTAAAATAAAAAATGGACCACTTCGGTCCGCCTAAACCCCCTGGGGAAGGGGGGTTTAGGTAGACCAGCCTGGACCCCCAGGCTGGTCCGCCTAAACCCCTCCAAAAATTAAAAAAAAAAGGCTTTCTCCCTCCGAAGAGGGGTTTAGGCAGACCAGACCAGCCCTTGGGGCTAGTCCGCCTAAACCCCCCCTGGAAGAGGGGTTTAGGCGGACTAGACCAGCCCCTTGGGCTGGTCCGCCTAAACCCCACCCCTTCCACTCCGACACACACACAAAAACACACAAATAAAATTCAAATAAAATAAAAATAAAAGCACTATTTGGGGGGTTTACTCGGACCAAGTTGGACCCCCAACTTGGTCCACCTAAACCCTACCCCCCTCCCCTCCAACTTCTATAAATTACCCCCTTACCAACAAGCTAAGGGCACGATGCATGCACATGGTACGTGAAGGAACCCACGGACACACGGACGGACGAGCAAACTCCCCTGGCCTAATTGTCGCACCCTCAAAGCCCCGAGGCTTTCGGCAAGGGTCGGGAACGTAGGAAGACCAATGGGCGCGTGTTTGGCTTGCTAGTCGGCTCACACACGCCGAGGGTATGTCTCACATACTCCCCTTACGTGGTGTTTAGCCGTCTCACACCAAGTCCATCCCCGCTGCATGTAAGATGACTATGCCAACGGCAAATACGCCCGCACCCCGGGTCCGCCCGTGTACGTCAGCTTATGACACTTACGACGGTAACGAAGGGCACTTCATAATGCCGCGCCGGCCCCTGACATGGAACCGCGTGCCCGCCATTCACCTCCCAGTCGGTCGTCGGCCCCTCAGATTGACAAATCAAGTCTAGTCGGACCTCTGGCCCGGGAATCATAGTCCCGGGGCTGACCACGACTCTCCAGCATGACAACATTCGCCGCCCGAGACTCGGACCCAACCGCTCACCGCGAGCCACGTCCGATCTCCGCCAGACGCCAGTCCATGTCCGCTCTGGCCACCAAGGCAGTCAGACCTACACCAACTCCTCTATAAAGAGTTCCTGTGGAACACGCGGATATCTGCTTTATCACGCAATGACCCGGGGACCGACCCACGTGTCGGAATTGTCCCGTGGCTTGCTCCAGTTGTACTTGGGCCCATTAAGGCCCGCTTGTAAAACCCATGTGGCTCATCATAAAGCCAGTTAAAATACATGTGCCTGCATTCGGGCCCCCAGCTTCCTACCTACACCACTTTGCATCCGTGCCCAACACCCTAACCCCAGTAAACACCCCTCGGTCTAACGTGCACCCATAGCTGCTGAATGCCCCCTAGCCCTCTACCCACGGCTTTAGACACATATACAGACTTCTCTTTAGCATGGAAGGAAGGTATTCGGATTCAATCCGATGTAAATAAACACCGGTTGCTTGCGGCCAGTGGGGAAAGACGTCCAGTACACGATTCCCGCAATCACCTACGCACTCGCACCCATGGAACCTCTTCTCTCCACGTGTCGCCCGATCGCCCGAGCCCACGTGCCTCACCCTGGTGGCGCTTCCCCGGTCAAACCTTGGTTCCATGAGTGATTATCGAGAAATCGACTGGCACGCCCGCCCCTTGTCCGGTTAACCCTTATCCTGACATTCCCGTGCCATTCGACCCTTTTCGACTTTCCGTAACAAGGAGAGTGCCCGATACCGCTGTGAGAGGCATGCAATCATAAGGAGGATACGCGAGATATACCAAACTCCCGTATTTTCCTTCCTCGCTGTATCCCTTCCTTCACCCCGGTAATCGGCATAAAAAAAAAACCCGTGCGACAGAGAGGATGGCATGCCCGGTGGGACGTCTCCCGCCTTCCTTCTTATTGCTAAAGAAAAGTCTGTGCCAGCCCTGAAGCCCGGTGCCCTTTCCCTGTCCTTGCAGGAGAGGCAGAGGAGGGTACTCGTGCGCGCTTTCGCTAGTAGCTTCTGGTTCGCGCTCTGATCGTCGGACCGATCATGGTGACTGTCAGCTACCGTCGCCTCCACAGCACTCAGATCTCCAGCACCCATGGCGGCCGTCACCGATGGCCCCAACGTCATTGCCACCCATGCCCGGGTGGGCTACTTGGCGACGCCGATCGCTTTCGACAACTTCGCCCCGGTCATCGGATCGCCCTACTTCTTAGGTGTGATCCCTGTGGCTGTTCCTCAATCGACTCTAGTTTCTCCATTGGCTCCTGTGGCCAATGCGCCACGCGCACTTCCAGCGCCGGTGTCCCGCCTGAGCGCCAGGCACCGGACTGTTACCACTGGCCCCTATAGGGCCCCCAGATCAACGCCGGCCCGGGTAAGCGTTAACTCCCGGGGCCAGCCTCATCCGATCTCCAACACTAGCCCCACGCCCCGGACTTCGGTCGCTATCACAGCATCTTCCACGGGTCCTCAACCCCGAGCCGCAGCCAAGCCGGCACCCAACACGGGCTCCCTGCCCCGGGTCCACAGCTTCCCAGCATCTTCTTCGGGTCCTCAACCCCGAGCCGCAGCCAAGCCGACACCTAACACGGGCTCCCTGCCCCGGGTCTGCGGCTTCCCAGCATCTTCCTCCGGTCCTCAACCCCGAGCTGCAGCCAAGTCAGCACCCAACAAGGGCTCCTTACCCCGAGTCCGCGGCTTCCCAGCATCTTCCTCGGGTCCTCAACCCCAAGTCGCAGCCAAGACGGCACCTGATGCGCTCGACACCCGTCGTTTAAAAATGCCGTGCTACACAAATTTCAAAATTTATACAACCGCACTCACTCACTTAAATGATTTTTGAAAATACGAGTAAAGTGGTAAATACGGGTCGATCCCACGGGGAGGAAATTTGAATGTAGATCAGTTGGAAAATATCCTTATGTTTAGGAAACCAATTGTTTTTTTATCTTTTGAGCGCGATTAAAACTAAAGGGAATTAAATTGCATGAAAATTTAACTAAAGAATATGAGATGGGTGAAGAAGAGAAATTAGAATAGGTGAAAAGATGAGAACTTCAAAACTTTGCATAAATGGATTTGTATTTCTTTGAAAGTGAAAGAATGCAATATGAAATGAAATTACAACTTTAAATAACAAGAGATAAGTTAAGGAAATTTTAGTCAATTAATGAAGAACGCCGTCGTTTTCTCGCCGAGCCTTTGATGAAGATCGCTCCGTCTTGGAAGTCGACGCCGTGAGATGATCGGAAGATGACTACCGCTTTGGGTGTGTGTGTGGAACTTGTGAAGAAAGGTGAATGGATAGAAATAGAAACAAACACAAGTTGAAAATACAACAGAATTCTATTGAAAATAGGGGGTTGTAAGAAATAGAATAACTTGAAATATAGAAGGAATTAGAAGAAGTGGAATAAATAAATGTTGTAGAGAATGAAAAGATAAAGAAGTTTGATGAAGAATACAGAGACAGAAAACGAAAGGAAGATAGTGAAAAACTTGAAAAATCAAGACCTATTGGTTCGGATGAACAGTAAAATGGTAAAAATCAGAACAGTGAAAAATTAATTCTAACTCAAAAACGAAGAAGAATTGGGAGAAGTGGTAGAAGAACAAAAGTTAGATCTACAAGTGAGGAACAACTTTTATGAAGAACTTAGAGTAAAAATAAGATTGGAAAGGCTTCAAAACAGAAGAATACTTAGACGATATCACCTCGGATGAACAGTAATCACGTAGAACAGCACTTAAGAAAATGGGAAATAACTTTCAATATAAAATGAATTGGAAGAAATGATAGAAAAATAAGTTGAAGAAAACGTAAAGATGGACAATTTTCATGAAGACAAGAAAATGAAATGGAGATCACACAAGCTTGTAAATTGACTATGAAGAGCCAAAAATGGCTAAAAGTACAATGAAAGTATTCAATACAAACTAACAACAAACTTCAAAACTTAAATACAAAGCTCTCAAAATCTTCTCCTACCAAAGCCACAAAGCAAGAACTTCAAGAGCACTTACAAATTTGATCAATCCATAGCTTACTACTCCTAGCTAACTTCCTTCCATTACATTTAAAGCCCTTTATATAGGGTTTACATAACAACCCCTTAGGAAATGTGAACACTCTTGTCAATGTGAACAACCAATTGCTGCTATTTTTGACCCAATATTATGTGCCAACATGTGTTGCACACTTGGACATTTTTTTCTGATTTGTCTGAATTTGTTTCAATTTTTTCTACCTTCCTTTCTCTTCTTTCCTTCTCTTTCTCTCTATTTTCTCTCTCTTTCTCTCTCCTTTGCGACCGGGTGCGCCCGCGTGCGCCCGCCTTCTCTCTCCTCCGCGAGTGAGGCGCCGCGTGCGCCGCGGTCGCTGGTCGAGTGCGCCACCTGGCCTCCCGCCGCGGCTGCGCCCCGTGCGCCCGGCTGCCTTTGACGCGGGGAGCGCGTTGACCGCGCTCCCCTCCCTCCATCGTCGAACGTGCCGCCGTGGCGAAAGCGCCGGCCGCGCTTTTCCTGCATTTGAAATCACACGCACACACACATTCACTTATATATATATATATATATATTATATATGGATATATCTTGTATATATCTTGTAAAATTCCAAAAAAATACCAAATAAATTTTTTTTCTTTTCTTTTTTAACAAGTCCTAAATAATATTTATTATATTTTTTTTCATAATATATATAGATATAGATATATATATGTATATATGTATATATTATGTATATAGCTTATTAAAGCCTTAAAAAATATCAAATAAATTTATTATTTTTTTCTTTTCTTTTTTTTTTATTTTTTTAGTCTTATTGAACAAATCCTTGGACTTTTGGCCCATTTCAACATATATTGTATTTTCTTTTTTTTCTTATTTTTATTGTTTTGAGTGCTTGTTAAATAAGGAAATATCTTTATTAAATTCAGTTAATTCCAGAAAATGAACTATTGTACTCTAAATTAAAAGTAAGTGTGATAAGTGCATATTTATTATTGTTTAAGCTCATAAAAATGTGTATAAACATGAATTACTATGTAAAAATACACACTTATCAGCACCCAACACGGGCTCCCTACCCCTGGTCCACGGCTTCTCAGCATCTTCCTCGGGTCTCCAACCCCGAGCCCCAACAAAGCCGGCACCCGACACGGGCTTTCACCCTTGGGTCTACGGCTCCCCAGCATCTGCATCGAGTTTCGACCCCGAATCCCGACACAGCCAACACTCGACACGGGCTCACAGCCCCGAGTTCGCGGCTCTCCAGTATCACGCCCGGGACCCCGGTCCCGAGCTCCAGTTGAACCGGCTCTCCCCGCGAGTCTTCTACCCAGGGGGCGACGTTGCTCAGCACCTTCCTTGGGCATCTCGACCCGAGCCCAGACTACGCCGGCGCCTACCGCGAGTCCTCGACCCAGGAGCATCGGCATCCCAGCACTTCCAACGACGTCACCTTCCGGTGCAAGAGTGTCATCTCGAGCATCGGCAACACTTCTATCGGCGTGGGCGAAGGCTTATACCCGAGTCGCCCAACCATCGACACCCGGCGCGGGTTACTTACCCCGGGGGCCGATCCCCGCACTTCAGACAGACGGCTTCATCCTGCTGGTCGCTCCAGGCTGGGTCTTCTCGGTCAACCATCTTGGGGCGGAGTCTTCCTCAGCTCCTCAGAAGAAGCGTCGCAATGGCCGCAGAAGCAGGCGACTCGCTGTTGCAACCAGCAACTCCGGCAAGACAGTCCTTGTCGGTGACTTGCGGATCCGTCTCGATGGGGGTGAACCAATCGTACCCCAGGAACGGACAGTCCCCACCATCCCTACCTCCAATCGTTTTGACCTCTTGCGTCAAACACGAGAGGATGGGGCAAAGCTCAAAAGAGCGGGTCCCTCGGCGGTAGCTCGGGGGCACCCACCGCAGCCAGACATGCGGCCTCCCAAGATAACTCGTCAGAAAAACGGCGACATGGGAGATCAGAAATCTGACCTAAGAAGAATCTGGGTCACCCCAGAAGAAGCTCAAGCCGTTCTAAGGGCATGTATCACCAACCCCCTACGAGCACTCAGACGCACCATCAAACGGGATGCGGCTGGCTTCACAGTAGCATCGTATGACGACGCCCAGTTGTCCAATGACCCCCGCACAAGCAAGTGGAGGCAAAGGCGAGCCCGTCCTCGGGCCCTCCAACAACCGGTCTCGGACTCTCCTCTGACTGATGTCAGGAGTGAGCCCCCTCTGCAACGCATCTCGGTCTTTGATAGACTAGGGATGCCTATTCGCCCTGCACGGCACACCCGCCAGAAACGGACGACCCGGTTCATCAATGACGCAGTTCAAGTGTTCGCGTGCTACACCACTGGACACTAGCCAGACACCCAGTCTGACAACTTGAACCAGCGTCTGTCCTACTTCAGGAGGCCACGCCACCAGGCTCTGTCGCCTCCTCCGACAGGTCACATCGGCACTTCCGCCGGACCGCAGGCGTTAGAACGCGCGGAAGAGGTCCCGGTGGAAGACTGTGACCCTCCCATCAACACAGAGCCGGTCAACAATGACCCTCATGCGAACGAGGTTCAAGAAGTGACCCTCGATGCTCTTATGAAGGAGAACCAGCACCTGAAGGCCCTCCTGCATTTTTTTTTTTAACTCAAGTAAATACTTGCAAGGTGGTAGAGGGGGGAGGGGGTTCATCCCTTCATTTCGGAAGAAGATGAACACACTACCTCGGCCGCCAGGCAAGCGTTTTCAGTAAGGAAAGCAGTAAAAGAGAAGGGGTACAGGGGGAGGGGAGGGGAACGTCGCCCGAAAGGGGGCAGGACGAGTACAAGGCCGAAAGGCCCACAAAAGAAAGAGACCAGAAAAGGTCAAGACATGGGCTAGGCTCCGAACCCAGGGACCCACAGCACAAGTAAAGTTCAAATCCCCAACAAGATAGAATCTTCATCGAAAGCCCCTTCAGAGTCGGATGAGGACGAAGAACGGATTCCACGTCGACGGTCCGAAGATCCTGGCCAATCAAGAGGGTCAGGGTCCGAACCATCGAGATCGGGGTCCTCGGAGACGGAAGAGTGGACCAGCGGGGGGGGGGGCGCCGCCAACGCCGACTGAAGCCGAAGTGAGCGACGGGTAGAAGGAGGAGCCTCGTCAAAGATGCACTGCCGATCGCGGGAAGAGGAAGTGGAGTTGGAGCGCCGGTAGGAACGTCAGGACGGACCGGCCTCAGTCCTCGACCCCACCCGCGAACGGTCCATGACAGGGTTGCCCATGAAAGCCGCATGAGCCGCTGCAAAATCACTGAACCCCGACGCTGGCTCAAGCCCGGGGAAAGAGAGAACCTGTACGAGCTGAGGGAGCTTGATACCAGAACCAAGAACCGAGGGAGGCGCGGCATCCGCGGGACGCAACGGAACTGGGGGCAGAGTAGAGACAACAATCGGACTGGGCGGTTCCCGGTTGATTTTCTTCTTCGGTGCTTGAGCAAAGGAGAGGTGGGGATCCGCAGCAACCTGCTAGGCCCGAGGCCAAAGCACCGGTACCCCCAGTGGCTCGTGATGCTGCCAACACCTCAACGGCAATTGCCCGAACCCCGTTGGCGACAGGATTTGGCACGCCCCCGGTTGAGACTCAACCACGAGCCTCCAACACGCCAGTGCCAGAGAATCTTTTGGCGCAACACCAGATGATCGAGCGCATTGTCGAGACGAAGTTTGCCCAGTATGGTGAAGGGGTTGTCACAGTATATCTCCACAGTGTACCTTACCCGCTCCACCACCAGCTGAAAAAGCTTCCCCCAGAATACTCCAAGCCCCCGAAGCTGCAAAAGTTTGACGGGCAGGGGTCGCCACATGAACACTTGGCCTACTATGTTACGGCCATGGGTGAGTTAGCGCTGGATGAATCATATCTCCTCCGCTACTTCGCCACTTCACTCACGGGAATGACCTTCCAATGGTACTCCCGTTTGAAGCCCAACTCAGTCATCGACTGGGTGGATCTCCAAAAGAAGTTCCTCGATCGATTTCAAACGGCCGAGCGAAAGGTCTCTTAGCCGAACTCTGTTCTCTTCGACAGAAAAAGGGCGTGGGCACCCTCGACTTCATCAAAAAATGGCGAGACCTTAGCATGAGGTGTGTTCACCCACCCGTTCAAGAGGATGCCATCACCATATGTCGTCGAGGTCTGACAGCCGATGTCAGCGAAAATCTTCTCGGCACCAATATTAAAGGCTTCGACCAACTCAATTCGGCGGTCGCCGAAATAGAGATGTTCTTTGCCGATAACCCGAGCTATACTGCAGTAAAGGGTAAACAAGTGTGAGAACGCCGGTCCGACAAGGAGGTGAATATCATAGAGTTCATGCCTGCCGCCAAGGCCAGTAAGGGGGCCGAATCCAGTGGCTCTGACAAAAAGCCAGCGGATAAGCCGGCTGCTCCCTCCTTCTCGGAGCGTATGAAGACACCCTTCTCCTTCAAGAAGGAACATACGAAGACGCTCTTCAACCTCTACATGGCCCAGAAGATTGTCGAACTGCTAGAAACCCGCAAGCCGGACGAGGCCTTGAAGATCGACGATCCCAGTTATTGCCTGTACCATCGCATGCTGGGCCATTCAATTGAAGATTGTTACGTCTTCAAGATGCAGGCGCAGAAGCTGATCTGAGACGTTCTCGTCAAAATCAACAGCGGCCTTGTCGATCCCCCGCAACCACACACGTGGGCCAGGCCTACTAAGGCAGCACGCGTGGCTCACCCCTCGGCCAATGTCATCCACATGATGGTCGCATTCTCTCTCTCTGATGACAAGTCAGAGGAGCTCAGGGCTAATCGAAGGGAACGTTCGATCTAGTATCCAGGGTGGAGGCCATGGCATGATCAGAGACCTCTCTCCTTCCCCAAGGAGAGAACCCGACGACTCTTCGATATCCTCGTCGAGAACGGGCAAATCATGCCCCGCGACTCACCTGCCAACTACACCCATTGGGATCATAGTCACCCCCAGTACTGCCCCTTCCACGCCAGAATCTACCACCCGATCGAGTCCTGCGAGGAAGTCCAACACCTCATTCAGGAAGAGATCCGTTGGGAGTAGATCGATACGGAAGGAAATTCCATGTCGCTCTTCAGGCTTCGGCAAGCTGTCGAAGAGACCCTGAGCATCACCAGGGATGCGCTAGAGCGGCCAAACTCTCCTCAAGAAAATGGGCACGGGCTGCCTTACCAGCATCTTCCAGAATGGCTCGAGTTCTGGACGGACAACCAAGAGGCATTCGAGCGATTGCGGAGGCGTAGAGAGCGGGATACCAGTCAAGAGATGGAGCCGACCAACTTCTCGGTCAACGTCATTCACTCTCCTACTCCTCCTGCCCTTGGGGGCTCTCAGGCATCAACAGCCAGCCAGCCAACCCTAGCCGCTTCTGCCGTGCGATGGCGGTCCTGGCGGGAGCTAAAGTCTCTTCCTTTTCCTGAAGAAGACACCGCCAGGCTCCTCCGGGTCCTTCTCGGCCGAGAGGACATTCTGGTGGGCGAAACGACGATGGGCTCTCCAGCTCCCTCTCGTCATCCTCCCCTCCTATCTCCGTCACCGGCAGCCGTGGATAGGAAGGGAAAGCAAAAGCAAGGTGAGGCCCCGCCTCAGCCTCGTTACACCTCCTCAGCGGATGGGCCGTCGGGTCCTCTCCACCTACCTGATGCCACAATCCGAAGTATGAAGAATGCATCTTCATAGTCTTCAGCAGCCTCGATTCAAGTGGCGGGCCCACCGCCACAAGGCTCCGCCATTCCGCAGAGTCGGGATATATGTGTAGAGCGACAACGTCTTGCAACACCGTCAGTTGCCGTTGGGCCCAGCTCTCAGCATGGTTACAAAGGCAAGGCTAAGGAGCAGGACGACAAGCATATCTCTCGGTCCACTTCTAAACAAAATTTGTCACCACCGTGGCTAAGACATCAAACCGCACACATGTCTTCGGACGCCGGCACTAGCCTACCAACTTCCCGTAGGCTCCCGTCGCCACCGCGGCTAAGGCATCAAACCACGCACATGTCTTCAGACGCCAGCCCCAGCATCCCGGCATACCAGGAATTGCCGCTCGAGGTAATCGAGCAGGCGATCAATGCCACCTTCCAAATACAACAAGGGGAAGGCGCCTGGATCAAAATCCGGGCAAGGAAGAGTCATCAACCTCGCCCTGCAAAGGCATCAGCTTGGAGATATCCTCATCAAGATTTATCAACTCCGGCTCCAGCACCTCTCCTTCCTACTCCCTTGGAGACTACTATCGCCAAGAGATAAGAGAAAAATAGGAGGAAGAACCTCAGAAGGCGGCTCAGGAAACAAGCTGAACAAGCGGCTACCCTACGATCCCCAGTCGAGCCAATGCCTCTCCAAAGGCTCCAGTGGCTCATTGATGACCTGGAGGAACACGTTCCTCCTCGTCCTACCGGAGCTCTCCCACTCGATAGCTACATCCCGTGGGACGAAATGCAGAAACGAGCCCGCCTCAGAAATTGGGTCCAAGAGATGATCCAAAAGCTCAAGAACGGTGAAAGACTCGTGATCCTAGACGAGCTCTCCTTGTGCTACAAAGATGAGGAGATCACCACAGAGCAGCTGGAAGAAATGCTTCGGCGCTGCACCTGCAACATGGTGGCCATCCCACCTCCTGACAGTATCAACACTTCTCGGCGGGGCGAGCCAATAGCCTCTCGGACAAGACAATGGGCTACCGCCCCTCTTGGGCTACAGCCGGCTCCAGAGCACACCGGTCGCGGACGAGGTCATGGCTGGGGACGCCATAGAGGCCGTGGGAGAACTTCTGAGCTACCTCCTCACCCGTCCACTTTCGACCCGGAGCGGATCATCCTCTTTCGAGGAGAAGAACCGGCTCCCATTCCGGAAGTAGAAATTCGGGGCGAACCCGGTGTCTTCGACCCTTCCGGCATTGAAGAGGCTACTGCCAGCCTCCCAGCCCAGCACCAGTACCGGCTTCTATGGAAGAGCAAGCAGGACCGTCCGGCAAGGATGAGCCAGCCCGCCAATCACCCCCAGAAGAGCTATCATTGGCATCCCTATTCCAAGAGTCCGCTGATGATCAAGGTCAATCTAATCCCGGTGGTAAGGGCAAGGCAGTGCAACTCCACGACGGGGAACAACACGGCAGCCCGCAGAAGGTTCAGCCTGAAACACTACCCTCTCTGGAGGATACTCGAGCCCGAGCTGACCGGAAGGTCCTCCACCAAATGAAGCGCTTCCCTGCCAGTATTTCAATTTGGGAGGCCATCGCTTGGAGTAAAGACCTAAGGGAAACTCTTATCAAAATACTCCAAGAGTCGGAAGTCTATGAAGCACATGCCGTAGAAATGAAGGCGGCTGCCTATGGAGCCTTCACAGCCGCCATCTCTTTCACGGAGAAAGACATGATGCTCTCTCCTCCGTGCCACAACCGTCCTCTCTACATGAAGGGGAAGATCAACGGGCATGATGTGAACCGGATCCTAGTGGATGCCAGTGCCGCAGTCAACATCATGCCGCTCAAGACATTCAAGTCTCTATATCTGACCCCATACCTTCAGAAGGTTCAGGCGGTTAAGATATTCGGCTTCAACCAGAACATCGAGGACGTCCTCGACCGGGTGGACGTCGATCTGGTGCTCGATGATTTCACCTCTAAGGTGACTTTCTACATCATCGACTCCAACACGTCTTACAAGATGCTATTGGGCAGACCCTGGCTCCATGAAAACTAGGTCGTCCCGTCGACTCTCCACCAATGCATCAAGTATGCCAAGGACGGGGAGCAACACAAAGTCTTTGCAGACCTGTCGCCGTTCACATCGGCAGAATGCAACCTGGCCGACGCGGTGCTCTACTTCAAGGGGATTAGTCCATACCCCGTGATCAAGAGCAAAAGCAACGGCTGGCTCTCAGAAGAAGATGACGATGATCTCTTCTCTGTCGACGAGGAAAAGGCTAAGCTTCACCGACTGTGCCTCGGCTCCAAGTCAACCTCAGATCACCCTAAGAGGTGCCAGATCGACTTCGAGGCTAATCTCATTAGTCGAGCTATTGGCAAGAGTATATTCTTGCCACCAGACTGCATCCAGCTCCCATGTGCATTCGAGGAGCACAGCGTCGAGTCACTGACAACATTCGTTGTCACCTTCAAGCGACAACGCCGGAACAAGAAGAAGGCTAATAGGGACAAACCCATTGTCTTCTATAAAGGAGACATGGTCCCTCAAGTCTCGCTAGATGATGACTTCAGCAGGTCTAGGCAAGCCGATAATACCCCTGAAGCAGTTCAGGTGTGGGGTGACCTGTCGCCGCATATTCAAGAAATGTGTTTGAAGCAACACATTCCCCTGTGGCAAACTCCCGCCCAACAAAGATACTTCCGTTGACTGTGGAACCCTTCCCAGGGCCAGGGGCAACCCCCGTCCTTCCATAAGGATACCAGGGGGCTTGGTTACGACCAGGACCCGGACTTCTGCGTCCACTACGTAGTTAATGTCGTAGGCTTGGCACTACCAGCCGACGACCAAACAAGAGTTGAAGCCAAATTCGATAGCTCCGGGGATGAGGGAGAGAAAATTCTGATCCCGGTATCTGCCAATGCCAGAACCCTGGCTCAAGCCATTGGGGAACCTTCTTTGCCTCCCTGCCAAGACAAAAGGGCGGGAGAAGCTTCTCCAGTCTCTCAGCCAGTCGAGGGACCCAGTACAATAAACCCTCCTGAAGGGGGGGATCTTGCTGGTCTTAGCTGCGAAAGATTGCCAGCTCAGCCAGGCAACCCCGGAGAACCCTCAGCAACCCCAATTGATGACTGTTGGCCACAAGCCGGCGGCCCAGATCGATCCCTAGCGGATCCCAGCAACAACCGCTCTCCGGTCCCTTCAGCATCAATCGGTGGCTTTGAGAACCAATAAATACATGAAGCCGACACCGATGATGACGATTTCATCGACCTTCAACCCACTCCTCCCGAGCTGGAGGACGGCGGCCAAGCGACCGTCGATGATCTTGTGGAGATCAACTTGGGCGAAGATGAAGCCCCTCAGCCTACATTCGTCAGTGCTCTCCTTACCGAGGCAGAGAAGCAGGACTACAAGCAACTCCTGCTTGAATACAAGGACTGTTTCGCCTGGACCTACAAGGAGATGCCATGGCTAGACCCCTCCGTAGCGGAGCACGACCTGGCCATTTCTCCCTCAGTCCCTCCGGTCAAGCAACTACAGCGGCGCATGCGCCATAAGTTGGAGCTCCAAGTTTCAGTCGAAGTTCATAAAATGGGGGAGGTTGACTTCATCGAGCCGTGCATCTACCCGATCTGGCTCGCCAATATAGTTCCAGTCAAGAAGGAGAATGGTCAAGTCCGCATCTGCGTCGACTTTCGAGACCTCAACAAAGCCTGTCCGAAGGACGACTTCCCAGTCCTGATTACAGAAATGATGGTCGATATGACCACCGGCGATGAAGCCTTATCTTTCATGGATGGGTCGTCCGGTTATAATCAAATCCGGATGTCCCTTAAAGACAAGAATCATACAGATTTCAGATCCCCCAAGGGGATTTTCAACTACAAAGGCATGCCCTTCGGTTTAAAGAATTCCGGTGCAACTTACTAGAGGGCCATGACCAAAATATTTGACGAGATGCTGCACAACATCGTCGAATGCTACGTCGACGATCTTGTCGTCAAGACTAAAAGGCGCGAAGACCATTTGTGCGACCTTCGCCAAGTCTTCGAGTGCCTCCGGCAATATGGGCTCAAGATGAACCCCATGAAATGCGCCTTTGGTGTATCCAGCGGCAAATTTTTCGACTTCGTCGTCAGGTACCGAGGAATCGAGGTGGATCCCAGCAAGATCAAAGCGATCCGGGAGCTCCCACCACCCAGCAACATCACCGAACTCAGGTCCTTCCAAGGGAGGCTGACCTACATTTTTCAAAGGTTTATCTCTAACCTCTCCGGTCGGTGTGTGCCTTTCAGCAAGCTGATGAAGAAAGACGCCCCGTTTACATGGGACTCGGAATGCCAGGCGACTTTCGAGTAAATCAAGTAGTACCTCCTTACTCCCCTAGTCTTGGGGGCACCAATCAAGGGTAAACGCCTCATTCTCTACATTACTGCCATGGACGCTTCGCTGGGAGCTCTATTGGCATAAATCAACGAAGAAGGTAAAGAGCAGCCCCTCTATTACCTCAACTGGAAGCTAATCGGTGCCGAGTACCGCTACTCCCCTATGGAGAAGGTCTGCTTGGCATTGGTGTTCGCAGTTAAGAAGCTGCGGCATTACCTTCTGTCTCATCAAGTCGAGCTTATATCCAAGCACGACCCCCTGAAGTATCTCCTTCAACGACCTGTCCTCTCGGGCAGACTGGGGAGGTGGGCTCTCCTATTGATGGAATACGACATCACCTATGTCCCCAGAAAAGCAATTAAGGGACAGAGTATGGCAGAATTCTTGGAAGCCCATCTAGTGCCAGACCATTCATCCTTCAACTTGGAGCTCCAGGACGAGGAGTCCCTGCCTGTTCAATCACAACAACCGGTTGAACAGGGCGGAGATGTCTTGCATTACTGGCAACAGAGCGCTCTCACAACCACTGTTGCTCAATCACAACAACCCGTTGAACAGAGCGGAGATGCCTTGCATTATTGGCATCAAAACGCTCTCACAACCAGCGTGCCTTGCTGGGAGCTCTACTTCAACGGTGCTTCCCGAGGGATCACCCGGAGCAACCAGGATCCAAGCACCACGGCAGGTGCCGGCATAGTCTTCCTGACTCCTCAGGGCAGAGTTTTGTACAACTCTTGCACCCTCATGAAGTCCCTGACCAACAATGAAACCGAGTATGAAGCTCTACTTATTGGGCTCCAAATGGCTCTTCACATGGGCATTAAATGCCTCAAAGCCTACGGGGACTCCCAACTGATAGTCCGACAGGTCCTCGACATCTATGAGGTGCGGAAGCCAGAGTTGGTTCCATACCATACCGCCGTCACCAGGTTAACCCAGAAGTTCTATTTCCTCAAAATAGATCACATTCCCAGAAGTAGCAACGCTCAGGCGGATGCCTTAGCAAAATTGGCCGCGGCCATCAAGCTCCCGCCCGAGGGCGAGGTTGTCACGCCCCGAGCGCAGAAGGAACCCGGAGGACGTGACGAGTTTATATTCAATCATGTCAATCAGAGCGATAAGAATTTCAATAGAATGACAGAGTGCAAAATAAATAAGACATCACTAACAAATTAATCTGATACCATCAATCCATAAACCCAAATGACAATATCTATAAACTGATACCAATAATCCATCATACTAAAAACGTTACTAACAGTGGAAGACTATCAAAGTAATATCCATCATCCCGAGGACATAAGCCTCATACATCACGACTCAATTAAATAAGATGACATGACCATGACATCATGGAAAAGACACGACGTAGTGGGACTTGGCACGAAGGTTGTTGACAATAAGATGATTCCCAGACATGCTGTGTCCAGGAAGCAAGATCCAGCATGACACTTGAAAGCTCTACGCTCATCACTCTTGATCATCCCTATCTGGTTGCGAGTCAGAATCCGAGTTACCTGAAAAATATTGGGAAAACACTTGATGAGCGAACGCTCAGTAGGAATTATATCTCTAGACCCAGACTAGCTTTAAGTGATTAACACATTATGCAATTGTAGCAAGTTCATGCATGAGAAAAATGTAAGTAAATAACGAGAGTGAAATATCAAGAACGCTAGCAAGATAGCATGTGTATCAAGTAAAATTTTTCAAGGGGACCAAGCATGTAGTATCGGGTCATGTCACGAGATAGTGGCTACTTATTTATTCAAGTACTTGCCCATTCCGGGCCACACAAGTCAAGCAAGTCAAGTCAAGCACGAGAGAGAGATTGTAGAACGCCATAATCAAGATAGCCATGCACTTGAGTGCAATGCCACACATTAATCATTTAACTCCCATGGGCACAAGTACTTTCGGGTGCTCCTCCCAGGACCAGATTGGGCCCTATATATATAGGCATTGGTTGTATGATTTGACATCCACTATATTTTATAGTAGCCAAGAATTTCAAATGAATAGATCATTGTAGGATCATAAGGTGGATTCACGGAATTTGGAATTCAAGGAAGATACCGCGTGTAGAGATGACTTAGCTAAAAATACTCGACATTTCATAAAACTGGGTAAATGGCGTCCGTCAGGGAAGCCGCTGAATAGAATTGGCGTCCATAGCAATGGGCGCTCATTCTGGAAATAGATAAATAGGCACGAAGTAAATAACGTCCTCTAAACAGGGCATTATTTGTAAATGGCGTCTGCTGCACTAGACGCAGATTACCAGAAAGTGAAAATTTCCCATAAAAGCCAAAAACGGCATTTCATGAGGGCTGGGTGTCATGTTTCTTTAGAGGGACATGACTATGACACTGTGTATAGGGTTTTTAGGGTACAACCTGCTCGGCTGCCTTGAGGGAATCCAAGGCTAGCAGAGACTAACGGAGATCTCTAAGATGAAATTGCCAGTCCGAAGGAACGGAATGTCCAACGGAGGGCTAAATCACCTCGGAGAGTTGAGGGTAATTGATAGAATCAAAACAGGGACCTCATCCACGGAATGGGATGAGAGTGCCAAGTGGTGCCCCACGGTGGGGTTGGAAAACTCAGGAAAATCAAAAGCAAATAGCGTCCTGCCATGCAGGCACTATATCAAATAGCGTCTGACAGGACAATCGCTCATTCATTGATATTATTGCGTGTTTTATGTCATCAGCGTTCTTCCAGGAAGGCGCTGATTCCCAATTTCTAGAATTTCAGTTTACGATTTACAGGAAATAACTCCATGTCATGGATATATTAATCAAAACGTAAACAGAAATAGTGTTTGGGATGTCAGGCGTTAATATTAATTAACATTCCAATTATCAGGCACAGTTTTAGTTTCTGTTTACAGGGAATATATATATACACTGTGTTCGTTATATTAATCCATTGTTACAAGTATTGGCGTCCTGAGCACAGGGCGCGTAAACTGTTTAGCGTCTGTTGGAACAGGCACCGTTTCTTCTTAATGTACAGAGATTTAATTTTCAACATGCTGGATGAATTAATAATACACATAAACGTCGGGTTATAGCATCCTGTTTACCAGGCGCATAAAGAATAAGCGTCCCACTTACTGGGCGCAGATTCTTAAAAATATGAATATTACGAAATAACTTGTAAAACTCAAGAACGAATAGCGTCCTTATGGTTCGGCGCTGATTCTCAGAAATATGTAAATCAGGAAATAGCATGCAATATTTAGGAATGAATAGCATCCGTAGTGATCGGCGCTGATTCAAATAGCGGCCACATGTGTGGACGTTGATCACTTAAAATAAGAATAGGGAATGATGATTCCAGCAATTAATGACATGATGAAAAATGCATGCACAAATTTGTTTTAACTTGTTTAAATCACAGTTGGGTCATGGGGTAGAGAAAACCTACCTTTGAGAAGATCGGATGATGAATAGTGGAGATCTTTCGGTGTTGAGACGGTACTCTATTTTCCTGCATGAAGACAGAGTATTGTTTATGAGGAAAATGATGGCCGCTAAAGGGTGAGAGGGGAAGTGAACCTACCCTTTGCTTGACAATCAGAAAGGGGAAGAAGCCTTTGCCTTCTCCTCGGTTGCAGATGCAGGAAAGTGAAAAAAAGAATGAAGCTTCTTTCCGTTGCAGTCAAACCGCAGGAGGAAGAGGATGAAGAAGCAACACTCCGGTTGCTTTCGTATCAGTAGCAGAATCGCAGAGGAGGAAGACGAATATGTTCACGTCGGCAGGAGGAAGAATGGACAGGAGAAGCTTTTCTCCTTCGGTTGCAACGAACGGCAGCAGGGGTTTTGCCATGCTCGATAGAGAGGTGGTTTTATAGGGACGCAGGGATTCTAGGGGGTTCTTCGTTCGATAACAGAAGGCTTACGATCAATATTGGCAGGGTTTTAAAATCTTTCCAATTTTAAGGATTCTCTTACCGTTTGTACAGCCGCCTGCCATTTCTAGGAGAAAAACCCTAAAAGTTTAGCACCATGCAAGGTCGACCATGCACATGGGTTGGGTTCGGGTAGCTTTTACGTATGGTTTGGGCTTTGGGTGGTCGGTTTGTTGTGGAGTTAAATATTTTCGTGTTTTTGGCATCCAACATATAAGGCGCCGTTAATAATTATCGTCTCTCTAAGAGGGCGCAATTCCCTTTTAAATATTTCAAATGCAAGGATTTAAATAGCATCCTTTATATCGGGCGCTATATTTAAATAGCGGTCATTACCATAGGCTCTAATTTAATTGGGTTATTTATTTTTAGCTATTAATGTGTGTTGAGACCTCGTAAGTGTATAACTGATTATTTCTATGTAAAAGTTTAATTTATTTAGGAAGTTTTATTCCTCAAATTGTCAGGGGTGCTACACCCTCCCCCACTTAAAAGAATTTGGTCCCCAAATTCAACTGCATGAATGGAGACATGGAGGGCATAGGGTACTTACAGTTCTAGAATAGCTCTGGATATCTCCTTCGCATAGATTCTTCAGTTTCCCATTTAGCTTCTTGCTCTAAGCATTTGTTCCATTGTATCTTCACCATGGGAATGGTCTTGTTTCTTAATACTCGAATCTCTCGATCAAGAATCTTCATTGGCTTCTGCTCATATGTGAGGTCCTTTTGAATCACCAGGTCATTATGATCAATGACGTGGAAAGGGTCGTGCACATACTTCTTCAGCATGGAGACGTGGAACACGTTGTGCACTTCCGATAGCTGAGGAGGTAAAGCAATGCAATAAGCTACCTCGCCAACTCTTTCCAGTATTTCGAATGGACCAATAAATCTCAGTGTAAGCTTGCCCTTAATGTCGAATCTTCTAATGCCACGACCAGGAGAAACCTTGAGGAAGACATGGTCCCCAATTTGGAACTCCAGGTCTCTTCTTCTGTTGTCAGCGTATGACTTCTGCCTGGACTGAGCTATCTTGAGTCTATCTCTGATGAGTTGGACCTTCTCATTTATATCTCTAACCATATCTGGGCATAGTATTTGTTTTTCACCAACTTCATCCCAGCAGATTGGAGATCGGCAACTCCTGCCATACAGTGCTTCGAATGGAGCAATTTGAATACTGGCCTGGTAGCTATTGTTGTAAGCAAACTCGGCCAAGGGAAAATGGTCATGCCAACTTCCACCGAAGTCAATAACACAAGCTCTCAACATATCTTCAACAATTTGGTTTATCCTCTCAGTCTGACCATCTGTTTGGGGATGGAAGGCAGTACTGAAGTTGAGTTTAGTCCCCAAAGAGTGTTGTAGACCCTTCCAGAAGTGTGAGGTGAATCGCGGGTCACAGTAAGACACAATGGTTACAGGTACACCATATAACCTGACAATCTCCTTGATGTAGAGTGCAGCTAGGACATCAATCGACCAACGGCTCTTAATAGGTAGAAAGTGAGCCGATTTGGTGAGGCGGTCGATTATAACCCAGATACCATCATGTCCGCCTTGAGACTTAGGCAAGCCCATGATGAAATACATACCGATATCTTCCCATTTCCACTTGGGAATGTCGAGAGGATGTAACTTACCAGCATGTTTTTGGTGTTCAGCCTTTACTTGCTGGCACGTGAGACAGCGAGATACAAAATCCGCTACCTCCCTTTTCATATTAGGCCACCAAAATGTTTTTTTTAAGTCCTTGTACATCTTAGTTGCTCCAGGGTGAATAGTGTACCTAGAGCGGTGAGCTTCTTCTAGAATCTTCTTCTTTAACTCAAAATAGTCTGGTACACATGTCCTCTCATGGAACAATAGTCTGTCATCATCTGCTAACTTAAAATCAAGTCTCTCGCCTAGCTTATCCTTTATATCCACAAGTGTAGGATCTTCATCTTGCAGTCTCTTGATTTCTGAAAGTAGGTCTGGATGCAAACTCATATGTGCCAGAGTAATGCACCTTTCCTCCTTGTTCAGGCTTATATCAAGTTCTGAAAATCTCTCCAATAACTTCCATTCTTGAATCATAAAGTTAGCCATCATTGCTCTCGGTTTTCGACTCAGGGCATCTGCTACGAAATTACCCTTGCTAGGGTAGTATTGAATAGTAAAGTCGAAGTTCTTGAGATATTCCAGCCAACGTCTTTGCCTCATATTAAGTTCCTTCTGGGAAAATAGGTACTTGAGACTTTTGTGATCGGAGTACACAATAAACGGTTCTCCGTAGAGATAGTGTCTCCAAATCTTTAAGGCAAACACTACCGCAGCTAGTTCTAGGTCATGCACTGGGTAGTTTTATTCGTGTTTCTTCAATTGCTTAGAAGAGTATGCAAGAACTCTTCCTTGTTGCATCAAAACACATCTGAGACCAATACCGGAAGCATCAGTATAAACCTCGTACTTCTCTCCCTCAACAGGTAAGGCCAAGACCGGAGCAGTGGTCAAGTGGTCCTTTAAGGTTTGAAAACTTCTTTCACAATCCTCATTCCATTCATATGGTATTTCCTTGCGCGTCAACCTGGTGAGCGGAACTGCAATCTTTGAGAAGTCCTTGATAAATCACCGGTAATAACTAGAAAGACCCAAGAAACTTCATATTTCTGTTGCATTGGTAGGTCGTTCTCAGCTCTTCACAGCTTCGACCTTTGCAGGATCCACAGAAATTTCATCCTTTGAAACTATATGGCCTAAGAAAGCCACTTCTTCTAACCAGAACTCGCACTTGCTAAATTTAGCATACAATTGATTATCCCTCAATATCTGCAACGCTATCCTCAAGTGTACTTCATGCTCTTCTTTAGACTTTGAATATATTAAAATGTCATCAATAAATACCACAACAAATTTGTCCAGATGTGGTCTAAAAATGCTATTCATAAGCTGCATAAAAGCTACAGGGGCATTCATTAATCCAAATGGCATAACAGTAAATTCATAATGCCCGTACCTACTTCGGAATGTAGTTTTGTGAATATCCTCATCCTTGATCCTCAATTGGTGATAACCCGATCGAAGATCAAATTTTGAGAAATACTTTGCACCAGAAATATGATCGAAGAGTTCATCAATCCTCGGTAGTGGGTATTTATTCTTGATGGTGAGGTGGTTCAGCTGTCGATAATCGATACACAGCCTCATCGATCCATCCTTCTTCTTGACGAATAGCACTGGAGCTCCTCATGGGGAAGTACTTGGTCTGATGAAACCCTTCTTCAATAATTCTATCAGCTGCTCCTTTAATTCCTTAATTCTGCGGGGGACATTCCATAGGGTGCCTTGGATACAGGTCCGGCACCAGGAACAAGGTCTATGGTGAAAGAGACTTCCCTTTCTGGTGGTAAACCAGGTAAGTCTTCAGGGAACACATCGGGAAACTCCCGAGCTACTTGAATGTCTTCTAATCTGACCACCTTAGCTTCCGTGGTGGTCACAAATGCTAGGAATGCCTCGCATCCCTTGTTGATGAGCTTGTTGGCTCGGAGAGCTGAGATAACAAGTGATCTCTTCCGTGGAGTAATGTAAGTTAACTCCAGGTAATCCACAAATGTTACTTTCCCATTTCGGCAGTCTACAGTTGCCCGATGGGTGGATAGTCAATCGGCACCTAGAATGACATCATACCCTTGTAGGTCTAAACATATCAGGTCGGCAGGTAGATTGTGGCCTTTAACCATGACTTTATAGTTTGGGTAATGGAAAGTGATATCAGACTCATTCCCTAACGGGGTAGAAATCACTAAGTCTATCCATTCATGTTCCATAGAGAATGAAGCAGCAAACTTCTTTGAAACAAAAGAATGGGTTGCGCCGGTATCAAATAGAACTTGAGCAGACTTAGAACAAATAGTTAAAATACCTTTCACCAGTCCACCTTCAGTTGGTTCCGTCTCCTGGAGAGCTTGGAGACGTCCTTGCTTCTTTGTCGGGTGCTTTTCTTCCTTAGTCACTTCAGTCTGTTCATTCAGCAGTGGACAATCAGGGATCCGGTGTTCTCGACTCCCACAACGGAGGCATGCTCCTAGTTTCCTCCAACATTCATCAGCATTGTGTCCGGGCTTGTCGTAGTACTTGCAATTTTCTTTAGGTACGGTGATGTAGAATGGCTTGTTGTTCGGCTTGGGCTTCTTATCCTTGGAGGACTCACATCCATTAGAAGGTCTCTTCTTGTTGAAAGAAGACTTGAAATTGTTGGGGGTAGTGACAGTCTCCTTCTTGTCTTTACCACGGATTTTCTCTGACAACTCCGTGGCATCCTCAAGCAGTTGGGCACGTCAGATAATCTCTGGGTATACTTGGATATCCATTGGTGCCAGCTGAGTGATGAACTGGGGCCTAAGCCCATTCAAGAAGCGTCGGGCTTTCATTTTCTCCGTACACACCAGATGAGGTGCGTACCTTGACAGTCTGGAGAATTGGGCCTTATAGTCGGCCACAGTCAGGCTCCTTTATGATGCGGGACGGACCACGGACTCGACTCGAATTTGGAATGCGATCCTTGGACTCTAGATGAGCTCGCAATTGTCCCTTAGCGAGGGAAACGTGGGACCGGGCACGATTAAGAAACCGACCGTGAGTCACGGGTATCGACTTTCCGTGTAGACTCGGATCGAGTCACGGGACGGTAACACTCAAACTCACTCTCTCACAGCGGTGATGAAATGATAACGGGCTAATAATCCTACACTCGCAGCGGCATTCAAAAGTATACGAATTGAGCAAAATGCGATAAGAGAGAGGTAGCGAGTTTACCTCCACGCTCCGGGCGTGGGGAAGACGTTCCCGGCCAGCTACGATAACTCCCGGTTAACAACAGTTAAAAACTTAATTACAGCAGTAATTCTATTGCCCACTCCACGCAGGGAGGTAAAGGGCTACAGTGGGGCCCGGGAGGACCGACCATGGGTTGACGGGTAGCAATCTGGAGGTGAACTCAGCACGAACTCGGCCTGCTGGTCTGACTCGGCACTATTGCAACTCGGTGCTGCGCCAACTCGGTGGCTGACTCGGTGGACAGCAAGCGATCCGTTTCAAAGGAACGTCGCCTTCCTGATGTCTTCTAGAGGCGCCGCTTGGCTGGGATGATGGCGGGATGTCCCGGATCGACTCCCGGAAGGGGCGGCACCCGAAGTTGAATTTTGATATTTACTTTTGATTTTCCCCCGAACTGAATTTTCGGACCTGCACACAGAACAGATCTGCAGGCCGCGGTGGCGAAAATCACTACGCTCAGATCCGGAGGCCGATCGAGGCGTGGCTGGTACCGATGGAAAGAGCACTCAGGGATCTACAACACAGTTTTTTTTCAGCTTCATCCACCACACGGATTGAAAATGAAAACCTCTGCAAGTTGACTTTTTTTTCTGACCCGGACTGACAGACACACAGGGCAGCAAACAATCTGCCTGAAACACACCCTTGACTGAGGGGTAAACGATTTTTTTAGACTCTAAGACAATTATGGTGGAAGGGGATATACGTGGGGAACACTCAGTAATTTTTTGGGATGTTCTAAAAATAGATAAGGGGGTGAAAAAAATAGAACAAGACGACTCTGTACTGTAGATCTGCAGAATGACAGATTGACAGGGGTGGACTAAAAATTACGTAAAAAATACAAAACAAACTCAGAATGAGGCATAAGATATATGGATGGAAAGCTAACAAAGAGAGGAACAAGCTCTTAAAACTTCAGCTCGATCAGACAAACACACAGAAAGGTAGATCCGCAGAGGTGGGGTTCTATCCTGATTTGGACAGAACTTCGACGTAGCGGCGGTGGCGGCTCGATGGCGGCGGCGGCGGCGGTGGCGATGCTGAGCTTCACACTCAGGAAGGTGGTGGAGGAGAGGCTTCACACCTCTGAAATCTGAGCTTTCATAGCTCTAGAAGGGGAGAGAGGGGCGCCCAAGGGCTGGAGCAACAAATGGCATTTCTTCTCATTAATTGCTAAGTAATTCAAAAACTACAAGGTATATATAGAAAGTGTAAAAAGACTTAAACTAACATCGGATCTAATTTTCGGGAGGGGTAATTAAGGGACATCACATTTTAGTCCAAACAAAATAAAAAAAAAGAAATCCTAATTAATTCTAAATGGGGGGGGCGCCCCCTTGACCAAGGGGGGGTGGTAGGTGGAGGTGGTTGTAGAATGTTGACAATTTTCACCCTTTGTCCCCCATGTGTCAATTTGACTAGTCCAATCTTCTAGATGGCCACCTAGGATGGTTGGCCAGCCCCACTTGGCCTAGGTGGACCAATGGGAAAGGGGGTGAGGACCCCCTACCTAGACCTACTGTCATTTTGCACAAAAACCCACACAATCCAAGGGAATGACAATGTGGCTTATCAAGCCTTATAATGGCGTACATACTTTCCCGATGATATAAAAGCAAACTAAAGGACACAAATGTAAAATGAAAAGTTAATGCTCGGCGTCGATTCCCATCAACTCTCCCCGGGTGGGAGGAACTCGACCCCGTCGAGTAAGGGGTGCGGCTGCTCGTGACATCGGCGGATCCGTCATCGTACCTGGAAGCGCGGAGTACGCTCCACTCCAAGTAATCGACACCTGCTCACCCCGTATAGATTCGATATGCACACGCTGTCTTGGGAATGAGGCTAGAGGTGGACACTCCGGGGTGGGGTCACTCTCAAATGAGGGAAGGCGGCTCGAATACTCACTAGGAATCACCGCTTGTCCCTTATGTGACTAGATCCGATATGAGGTAGAACCGATCCCAATAGTCCGACAAGTCTCGAACTCGCAAGGGCTAACAACGCGAGCATACAAAGACCGACTTGACTTGACACATACATGTACAAAGACGGACAATGAAACCAAGACTCATAAAGACCTTTAAACAGACCTAATGTTAGTCCGACCCGTACATGGGTGACGGCGGACCAGGACACCCGAATATGTGTCATGCATGCATTTGACGTAACCGGTGGTTGGCGGAATGGGGAATTCCCAGACCTCCTAAAGTGGGCCATGCATGCATATTGGACTTAGAGGTGGGAGGGCCAGGGGTTCCAAATGCATCCTCTTCCTTTCCCCTAGAGGATGGTGTATCTCGCAAGTGAGCGCGCTTGGTGGGTGTAGACGACCCGGCCCATGGGGAAGGAGTGTGGTAGTGGATTCCTTTGAAGAAGTGAAGTATATAAGGAGGGTCTAAGGGTCCACTAGGGAATGGGTCAAAAAGATCAAAGAAGGTATGACCCCTTGTGGTGGGTTCCCACAAGTCACGATCCCCGATGTAAAAGTCTTGAAGGTATGGATAGTCACCTTCATGCATTGTGGGTGGGATGGTGATCATGTGTAGGATGTATGGTTCCTCCCTTGGGCGAAAGGGTATGAAGTCGGGTTCGGCCGACATGGGGAGGAATAAGAGAACCTCCGTGGTGATACAACCCACGGTGTACACAGAGGTAATGGACCCTAAGACGGGGTGGGTGAAGCTAAGACCAGTGGGTTGGTCGAAGCCTCGGGCCAATGAATGCGTCAACTGCCATTGCCACCCTAAACCCAAAATAAGGTCACCCAATGTGTCAACATGGTGACTAGAGCGGAATGTAGTGTGGTAGGAGTTGACGGGCACTAAAGTTAAGGTGGGGTTCATTGAAGGATATGGAGGCGGGACCAAGCCATCCTTGAGCCAACTAAGTAGTGGCTCGGCTATGTAAAGTGTACCCGTTAGAAACACAGGTGGCTCGGGCTTTGGTGTCTCCAAATGAGAGGGCTCCGAAATAAGATCGGAAGGTGAGGGTGACAATGGAGCACTCTCGGGTGGTGAAGGCAATGGGGTAGGCCGTCCGATCGGCTCGAGACTCGGTTGGGAGGTAGATGTTTGCCGAAGGGCAGCCAGGGCAGCGTCGACTCGCTGTAGGTCGTCATTAAATCGAGACCCAAATGGCTCGACCTCCAGAGCGACCTTATAGGACTGCGCCAGAGAGAATGCGTCGCGGATAAGACACTCCAACTGGAAGTGAAAGCGTAAACCTCTCCGGAACTGAAATGCGGCCGTGGTGCTCTCCTCTCCCAAACCATATTCCAACCAATACTTATGATAGTCCCGGATGTACTCGGACACGGACCTATCGCCTTGGACCGGTCGACATGGGTTGGCCATAGTTGCCAAGATGTGGGAATGGATCCCTAGGAATGGATATGCAAGGCCATTTTTTTTTGTTTTATTTTATAAGTAAAAGTTTATGCAAACTAATGCAAACTCCTAGACACGACTTAGAATGCGATGCAAATGCAAGTTGAAATGAGACTCGACTACAACCTAGACTACACACCTAGACTTAACCAAAACTCGGTACGTGGCGGAGATAATCGATCCGAAGACCACTCGCGTAAGTGTGCGGCCTTCCCGATAGGCGTAGCCTAATGTTCGGACAACACCTTTTTATATACCGATTAATGGTATGTAAATGCAACCTAGACCGACTTAGACGATGACTAGACGTAAATGACACTTTTTTTTTGATTTTAGACACCCTAGACTCAACCCGGATGCTCTGATACCAAACTGATGCGGGACGGACCACAGACTCGACTCGAATTCAGAATGCGATCCTTGGACTCTAGACGAGCTCGCAATTGTCCCTTAGCAAGGGAAACGTGGGACCGGGCACGGTTAAGAAACCGGCCGTGAGTCACGGGTATCGGCTTTCCGTGTAGACTCGGATCGAGTCACGGGATGGTAACACTCAAACTCACTCTCTCGCAGCGGTGATGAAATGATAACGGGCTGGTACCGATGGAAAGAGCACTCAGGGATCTACAACATAATATTTTTTCAGCTTCATCCACCACACGGATTGAAAATGAAAACCTTTGCAAGCTGACTTTTTTTTCTGATCCGGACTGACAGACACACAGGGCAGCAAACAATCTGCCTGAAACACACCCTTGACTGAGGGGTAAACGATTTTTTTAGACTCTAAGAAAATTATGGTGGAAGGGGATATACGTGGGGAACACTCAGTAATTTTTTGGGATGTTCTAAAAATAGATAAGGGGGTGAAAAAAATAGAACAAGATGACTATGTACTGTAGATCTGCAGAATGACAGATTGACAGGGGTGGACTAGAAATTGCGGAAAAAATACCAAACGAACTCAGAATGAGGCATAAGATATATGGATGGAAAGCTAACAAAGAGAGGAACAAGCTCTAAAAATTTCAGCTCGATCCTACAAGCACACAGAAAGGTAGATCTATGGAGGTGGGGTTCTGTCCTGATTTGGACAGAACTTCGACGTAGCGGCGGTGGCGGCGCGATGGCGGCTCGATGGTGGCAGCGATGCTGAGCTTCACACTCAGGGAGGTGGTGGAGGAGAGGCTTCACACCTCTGAAATCTGAGCTTTCACAGCTCTAGAAGGGGAGAGAGGGGCGCCCAAGGGCTGGAGCAACAAATGGCATTTCTTCTCATTAATTGCTAAGTAATTCAAAAATTACAAGGTATATATAGAAAGTGTAAAAAGACTTAAACTAACCTTAGATCTAATTTTTGGGAGGGGTAATTAAGGGACATCACATTTTAGTCCAAATAAAATAAAAAAAGAAGTCCTAATTAATTCAAAATGGGGGGGGCGCCCCCTTGACCAAGGGGGGGTGGTAGGTGGAGGTGGGTGTAGAATGTTGACAATTTTCACCCTTTGTCCCCCATGTGTCAATTTGACTAGTCCAACCTTCTAGATGGCCACCTAGGATGGTTGACCAGCCCCACTTGGCCTAGGTGGATCAATGGGAAAGGGGTGAGGACCCCCTAGCTGGACCTACTGTCATTTTGCATAAAAACCCACACAATCTAAGGGAATGACAATGTGGCTTATCAAGCCTTATAATGGCGTACATACTTTCCCGAGGATATAAAAGCAAACTAAAGGACACAAATATAAAATGAAAAGTTAATGCTCGGCGTCGATTCCCATCACTTTGTTTCAAAGCGGCGAACTCTGCGGCCTTCTTCTCTTGGACGCAGTTGGAAAAGTATTTGTTGTTGAAATGTTCAACAAAATTTGCCCAGGTTATATTGTCTTCCAACAATGTAGATTCTACTGATTCCCACCAGCTCCTAGCATCTCGTTCTAGTTGGAACGTTGCTAGCAGGACCTTCTAGTCATCTGTGCACTGCATGACACGGAAAATTCTTTCTATCTCCTTTAGCCAGTTCTCAGTATCATCTGGGTTAGAAGAACCCGTGAACTTCGGAGGGTTCAGGTTTCTGAAACTCCTGTGGAGATCTCCTACTCCACGGTGCACTCCGCCCTGCGCCATCTGTTGTAGCGCTTGGGTAAAGTTTTGGACAGTTTGCTGCATCTCACGCCACTGGGCACGTTCTGCAGCCATAATCCTACAAGGTATTTAAATCTTAATTAGTTCATATCGATATTTATAAGGTCGGACATATCCGTATTTCAGATAGGATATCCTATTATGACTTAATCCCTTGGTTCTACACAGTCTCACATGTTTAAGAGTTGACCTATCCTTGGACTTGAGGTTACCTAGGAATTTGAAATCCTAGGCTATGATACCACAAAAACTGTCACGCCCCGAGCGCGAAAGGAACCCGGAGGACGTGACGAGTTTATATTCAATCATGTCAATCAGAGCGATAAGAATTTCAACAGAATGACAGAGTGCGTAAAATAAATAAGACATCACTAACAAATTAATCTGATACCATCAATCCATAAACCAAAATGACAATATCCATAAACTGATATTAATAATCCATCATACTAAAAACGTTACTAACAGCGGAAGACTATCAAAATAATATCCATCATCCCGAGGACATAAGCCTCATACATTACGACTCAATTAAATAAGACGACATGACCATGACATCATGGAAAATTAAGACACGACGTAGTGGGACTTGGCACGAAGGTTGTTGACAATAAGATGATTCTCGGACATGCTGTGTCCAGGAAGCAAGATCCAGCATGACACTTGAAAGCTCTACGCTCATCACTCTTAATCATCCCCATCTGGTTGCGAGTCAGAATCCGAGTTACTTGAAAAATATTGGAAACATACTTGATGAGCGAACGCTCAGTAGGAATTATATCTCTAGACCCAGACTAGCTTTAAGTGATTAACACATTATGCAATTGTAGCAAGTTCATGCATGAGAAAAATGTAAGTAAATAACGAGAGTGAAATATCAAGAACGCTAGCAAGATAGCATGTGTATCAAGTAAAATTTTTCAAGGGGACCAAGCATGTAGTATCGACTCATGTCACGAGATAGTGGCTACTTATTTATTCAAGTACTTGCCCATTCCGGGCCACGTAAGTCAAGCAAGTCAAGTCAAGCATGAGAGAGAGATTGTGGAACGTCATAATCAAGATAGTAATGCACTCCGGTGCAATGCCACACCGTAATCATTTAACTCCCATGGGCACAAGTACTTTTGGGTGCTCCTCCTAGGACTAAATTGGGCCCTATATGCGCAGACATTGGTTGTATGATTTGACATCCACTATAGTTTATAGTAGCCAAGAATTTCAAATGAATAGATCATTGTAGGATAATAAGGCGGATTCACGGAATTTGGAATTCAAGGAAGATACCGCATGTAGAGATGACTTAGCTAAAAATCCTCGACATTTCATAAAACTGGGTAAATGTCGTCCGTCAGGGAAGCCGCTGAATAGAATTGGCGTCCATAGCAATGGGCGCTCATTCTGGAAATAGATAAATAGGCACGAAGTAAATAACGTCCTCCAAATAGGGCGTTATTTGTAAATGGCATCTGCTGCACGGGGCACAGATTACCAGAAAGTGAAAATTTCCAATAAAAGCCAGAAACGACATTTCATGAGGGCTGGGCGTCATGTTTCTTTAGAGGGACATGACTATGACACTGTGTATAGGGTTTTTAGAGTACAACCTGCTCGGCTGCCTTGAGGGAATCCAAGGCTAGCAGAGACTGACGGAGATCTCTAAGATGAAATCGCCAGTCCGAAGGAACAGAATGTCCAACGGAGGGCTCAATCACCTCAGAGAGTTGAGGGTAATCGATAGAATCAAAATAGGGACCTCATCCACGGAATGGGATGAGAGTGCCAAGCGGTGCCCTACGATGGGGTTGGAAAACTCAGGAAAATCAGAAGCAAATAGCATCCTGCCATGCAGGTGCTATATCAAATAGCGTCTGACAGGATAGCCGCTCATTCATTGATATTATTGCATGTTTTATGTAATCAGCGTTCTTCCAGGAAGGCGCTGATTCCCAATTTCTAGAATTTCAGTTTACGATTTACAGGAAATAATTTCAGGTCATGGATATATTAATCAAAACGTAAACAGAAATAGTGTTCGGGATGTCAGGCGTTAATATTAAGTAACGTTCCAATTATCAAGTGCAGTTTTAGTTTTTGTTTACAGGGAATATATATATACACTGTGTTCGTTATATTAATGCACTGTTACAAGTATTGGCGTCCTGAGCACAGGGCGCGTAAACTGTATAGCGTCTGTTGGAACAGGCGTCGTTTCTTCTTAATGTACAGAGATTTAAATTTTCAACATGCCGGATGCATTAATAATACACATAAACGTTGGGTTATAGCGTCCTGTTTACTAGGCGCATAAAGAATAAGCGTCCCACTTACTGGGCGCAGATTCTTAAAAATATGAATATTACGAAATAACTTGTAAAACTCAAGAACGAATAGCGTCCTTATGGTTCGGCGCTGATTCTCAGAAATATGTAAATCAGGAAATAGCATGCAATATTCAGGAATGAACAGCATACGTAGTGTTCGGCGCTGATTCAAATAGCGGCCACATGTGTGGACGTTGATCACTTAAAATAAGAATAGGGAATGATGATTCCAGCAATTAATGACATGATGAAAAATGAATGCACAAATTTGTTTTAACTTGTTTAAATCACAGTTGGGTCATGGGGTAGAGAAAACCTACCTTTGAGAAGATCGATGATGAATAGTGGAGATCTTTCGGTGTTGAGACGGTACTCTGTTTTCCTGCATGAAGACAGAGTATTGTTTATGAGGAAAATGATGGCCGCTAAAGGGTGAGAGGGGAAGTGAACCTACCCTTTGCTTGACAATCAGGAAGGGGAAGAAGCCTTTGCCTTCTCCTCGGTTGCAGATGCATGAAAGTGAAAAAAAGAATGAAGCTTCTTTCCGTAGCAGTCAAACCGCAGGAGGAAGAGGACGAAGAAGCAACACTCCGGTTGCTTTCGTATCAGCAGCAGAATCGCAGAGGAGGAAGACGAATATGTTCACGTCGGCAGGAGGAAGAATGGACAGGAGAAGCTTTTCTCCTTCGCTTGCAACGAACGGCAGCAGGGGTTTTGCCATGCTCGATGGAGAGGTGGTTTTATAGTGACGCATGGATTCTAGGGGGTTCTTCGTTCGATAACAGAAGGCTTACGATCAATATTGGCAGGGTTTTAAAATCTTTCTGATTTTGACGATTCTCTTACCGTTTGTACAGCCGCCTGCCATTTCTGGGAGAAAAATCCTATGGGCCACTTTGGTAACGGGTTAAGGTGGGTTGGGGTGGGTTAACCGGGGTCGGGTGATTTATTCCCTATTTGATACTTTTTTCCTTAACCCGGATCGAATAGGGTTAAAGTGGATTAACTCATTCCACTTATTTAGGTGGATTTAGTTACTCCACCCCGATTAGGGCCACTTTGGTAACGGGTTGGGTTAAGGGAGGGTGTGTTCTCCAAGATTGATCTAAAGAGTGGCTATCACCAGGTAAGGATCAGACCTGGAGATGAATGGAAGACGGCCTTCAAGACCAAGGATGGTCTTTATGAGTGGCTGGTCATGCCCTTTGGGCTGACCAATGCTCCCAGCACCTTCATGAGGCTGATGACTCAGGTCTTGCGACCCTTGATAGGAATCTTCGTGGTAGTTTACTTCGATGACATCCTCATTTACAGCCGTACCCGGGAGATCCACTTAGACCACCTTCGGCAGGTCTGTTTGATTCTGAGGAGAGAGAGCTTATTTGCCAACCCTAAGAAATGCGCGTTCATGACCACTCAGGTCACCTTCCTAGGGTTCATTGTTTCTAGTGAGGGAGTGTCTGCCGACCCTGAGAAGGTCAGGGCAATTGTTGAGTGGCCCGAGCCTCGTACCCTACATGATGTCCGTAGCTTTCACGGACTGGCGACCTTCTATCGCCGTTTTATCCGAGGCTTTAGCTCCATCACCGCCCCTATCACGGACTGCATTAGGAAAGGGGCCTTTGAGTGGACCAAGGCTGCTTCAGCCGCTTTCGCGCTCCTCAAAGAGCGCATGACCCAGGCACCCGTCCTTCGTCTTCCAGACTTCACGAAGGTGTTTGAGGTCTCTTGTGATGCCTCAGGGGTAGGCATAGGAGGAGTTCTTAGTCAGGAGGCCCATCCCGTTGCATTCTTTAGCGAGAAGCTGAGCGATGCGAAACTGCGTTACTCTACATACGATAAGGAATTCTACGCAGTGGTGCAAGCTTTGAGGCATTGGAGACACTATTTGTTACATCAGGAGTTTGTGTTGTATTCTGATCATGAGGCACTCCGATATCTCCATGCCCAAAAGAAGCTCAACTCTCGCCATAGCCGATGGGTCGAGTTCCTCCAGGAGTACACATTTGTGCTGAAGCACAAGGCCGGTGTGGAGAACCGGGTTGCTGATGCCTTGAGCCGCCGTACTCACCTATTGACCACCATGAGTGTGGAGGTGGTTGGGATGGATAGGATGAGGGAGCTGTATGCCGATTGCCCGGATTTCGGTCCGATGTTCACCACCCTCCAGTCAGGTCCGTCCCATGAGTACCCCGACTATACGTTGCAGGATGGCTACCTTTTCTATGGGAGCAGGCTTTGTGTCCCACGGACCTCGGTCCGTGATTTTCTTACTTGGGAGTTGCATGCTGGGGGTCTAGCCGGTCACTTTGGCCGGAATAAGACCATTGAGGCCGTTGAGTACCGATTCTTTTGGCCTAGCCTGAAGCGGGATGTTGCTAGGATTGTGGCCCAGTGCCGCATTTGTGCCTTGGCCAAACAGAGGAAACAGAATACCGGCCTTTACACTCCCCTCCCGGTACCAGATAGTCCATGGCAGGACATTAGCATGGACTTTGTCTTAGGCTTGCCCCGTACCCTCCGCCGACACGACTCCATTTTCGTGGTGGTGGACAGATTCTCTAAGATGGCCTTGTTTATCCCATGTTCTAAAACATCAGATGCCTCTAGGGTTGCCCGTCTATTCTTCACCCATTGTGTCTCTAGGTTTGGGTTGCCGCGTACTATTGTGTCAGATAGGGATGTTCGCTTTACTAGCTATTTCTGGAAGACCCTATGGCACATGATGGGCACACAGCTGAAGTTTTCTACTGCTTACCACCCCCAGACCGATGGTCAAACAGAGGTTGTGAATAGGAGTTTGGGGGATCTTTTGAGGTGTCTAGTGCGTGAGCGTGACCGGGATTGGGATTTAGTTCTCCCTCTAGCGGAGTTTGCTTACAATGATTCGGTCAATAGGTCTACTGGTTTGAGTCCTTTCGAGATAGTCACTGGTCGTAGGCCTAGAAAACCGATAGACTTGGTCCCATCCCCTGTCCAGGCCCGTGTCTCAGAGTCAGCTGAGTCCTTTGCTGAGCATGTTAGGCAGTTGCATGAGCATGTACGTCGTCACATTGAGGCCAGCAACGCACGATATAAGGAGTTAGCTGATGCGCATCGACGCACGCGTGAGTTCCGCGAGGGAGAGTATGTCATGATCAGGGTCAGACCTGAACGGTTCCCTTCGGGGGCCGTAAAGAAACTCCAGGACCGCGGTGCAGGACCCTTCCGAGTTCTGAGGCGGATTGGGTCTAACGCGTATGAGATTGAGCTGCCAGATGATTATGGGATCAGTTCGACGTTCAACGTCTCTGATCTAGTGGCCTATCGGGATCCAGCAGTGATTCCCAGTGAGCTTCTTGGGCCTCCCCTTCCTGTTGTGAGCGATACACCTTCTGAGAGTCCACCTCCTCCAGCCCCATTACAGAGGCGTGAGCACATCGATTGTATACTGGATGAGCAGGTGACCACCACCAGGAGCGGGGCCTACCAGCGCTTCCTAGTGCGTTGGAGAGGGCGCCCTGAGACAGACGACACCTGGATCACGCGGGGAGAGCTGGAGCGGATTGACCCGGACTTGCTGGAGCGTTACCTGAGCGACTGTGACCCTTACTCGACAGGGTCGAGTTCTTCCCACCCGGGGAGAATTGGTGAGGACACGCGCCACAGTTTACGACGGAGTACACGGATCTCGCCGGCATCCCTTTGGCTCGGCGACCAGTTGGCAGATTAGCGGAGCTATCATCACTTATTTTATGCTTTGGGCCATGTTGGGCCTTGGTTTAGTCCGTATGTGGACAATTTCTTTCAGTCATGGACCTTTTTTTGAGGCCAATTAGGCTTTATTTGTGTTTTGTAGGCTTGCTAGAGGCTAGGGAGGTTATTGGGCCACTTTCTTGGTTCAAGTCTTGGCCCATTTGGCATGGCTGCCCAACCAGGGCTTGGCCCACCTAGGCACTTGCGCCCCCACCTCTTAGGGTTAGGGTTTGGGCGCCCCACTCCCTTCCCTCCTCTTGGAAGGTGGCAGCCGCCCCCCTCTCCTAGAATCTAGGAAGATGAGCGCCCCTCTTTCCCCCTTGCCTTGGTTCGCACCCCCCTTTCCCCCAAGCCATGTGCGGCTCTTTCCCCCCCCCCTTTGGCTAGGGTTTCAACCCTAGCATATATAAGCTCTTATGTATTTTCCATTGAGGATAATGAAGAATTAAGTTTGAAAAGCCTTGTGCGCAGCCACCATCTTGAAAGGGGCGATCCCTTCCTCTTCCTCCTCCTTGAGGGTGCGACGCCCTCACCCCCTCTCCAGTCCTTGGGTGAGACGCCCAGGGGTAGGAGATCTCCTCCAAGGATCCCTACGCCAGCAACCTTCTTCCAACATTCACGGCGACGAGTTCGGTGAAGCGACGGCGCACGCGGGATCTTCATCCTCTTCCCCGGGCGTCCCTGTGCTGACAGCAGATTTGGTGTCCAAAGATCGGTCTGGTGCGTCTACTTCCGGGCGGCTTCTCTCTCTAAGGTCTTCACGACTTTTGTACCCCTTCCTGTCACCGTTCCAACCCCACTGGTTTCGTCTCAAAACTCCACCCACAGAGAAAGTTCCCTTCATACCTACTTTCGGTGCGCTGGCTGTCACCCTGACAGTCTCACCTGAACTAGAGCCTTCTTGCCCGCCTGTTTACGCCACCTTTCCACCGTTTCTAGCCCTATTTCCCTTCATAAGAGTTGTTCCTCTGCCAGTTACGAATCCAACCTAAGTGGTCTCGCCTCAAAACTCCATCGGGGCTGAAAGTTGTCTTCAAGCACACTTTTAGTGCGCAATCCTTCGCTACAGTACCCGAGCGGGACTGCCAGCAACGGGCCTCCAAAGGAGGTACCCTCTCCCGTCCACGGATCGACCTGAAAATTGGTGGGCCGACTCCTCACACCCCACCACACCTCCAGTAAACATCTCGGGCCGGAATTCCTTCTGTACCCTTGCGCCATTACTACCCCACCCAAGGTCACAGATCTGACTACCCCGTAGGCAGACTGTTTCTCCCCGTTTACAGCGCCCTTCGCACCCAAATCTCCCACAGCACCCCATCGGCCACCACTGCCCCTTGGAAGCCGTCCCTGTCAGCCTTCCACCAGAGAAGACGCCGCCACAAACGCTGTCCGGACAGCCGTGTACCAGCGCCATCTCTGCCCCCCTGTCGCAGCAACCAGCAAGCAGCAAGCAAGGTGGAGCGTCATCCTTCAAGAGGCCAGCACCGGTTCGTGGTACCAGCAGCGACTCGGCATCCTAACGCAACCCTCGGCGACGTCGTCCACTTCTACATCCATCTCAGGGACGAGGGAGACCCCGGCGGTCATCTACCGGCGTCGTCTACCCGACTACGACTGCTGCCCGTCAGCCCGTGTGCCGGCCGCCCCGTGTGCTATTGTGTTTGTAGCCTGTTATCTCCCTGCGAGGAGTGGGCCCCGTTTGGCGTTTGTACTATTTATTTCTCCCGCGTGTATCGGGGTGGTTGGACTCGGCCGGGGTTCCTTCCCCACGCCTAGGCGTGGAGGTACGTGTCTCGCTCCCTCCTTTGTTATTTGCTTATTCTGTATGCGATTGAATGTGCCGCGCAAGTGAGTGTAGGGCCTAGCTAGTTTCATGTATTACTGCTGGTTGAGAGAGACGAGAGCGACCTTTTTTTTCCCTTGGCCCTAGTCGAGCACTGAGCTCGGACTAGACTCCCATGTTGTCCAGCGGCTTCTCGCCCGTTGTGACCCCGTCGCGCCTCCCTCCTTGGGTCGGCCGTGGTTCGGAGTTCTGCTGAGAGACGCCTCCACCCGGAGGGATTTCACGTTAGTCGGTCACACCGGCTTGCCTTGTCACGTGCGCGTGCTGGTCGCACTCTCTAGTGTCGTAGGTTAGCTAGCGAGTCAGTCGGTCCCGCATCAGTGGGCCACCCCAGGTAAGCCACCCGCCCTTAATCCAACCCGTTACCAAAGTGGCCCTAAAAGTTTAGCACCATGCAAGGTCGACCATGCACATGGGTTAGGTTCGGGTAGCTTTTGCGTATGGTTTGGGTTTTGGGTGGTCGGTTTGTTGTGGAGTTAAATATTGTCAGGTTTTTGGCGTCCAGCATATAGGGCGCCGTTAATAATTAGCCTCTCTCTAAGAGGGCGCAATTCCCTTTTAAATATTTCAAATGCAGGTGATGTGACACGACCTTGGACTTAGGCAAACAAGCACAATTAAGCATTCAAATGGGCCTTAATGGGCCACCGCTCTCCCGTCGCACTCTATACCCGGAGTGACTTGGCGATGCCAAGAGTGAATTATGGGAATGGGCCCTTGCTGGTAAAGGGCCAGCAAGGCCAAGGATTGACTCCCCAAGGGTGGATGCCCAATTCAATTGGGGCCGACAAAGTGCACAAGGGCACCGGCTCACACTATCCCACGGCGATCACTCTTAAGTCGTGGACTTGCGGATCGGGCGCTCCTCACCAATTCAGCGGCGCATGAATTAAATATTGAAAGGGCAACACTAATTGAGCAAGGAAGAGGCACTTACTCGACCGGTTTGAAGAAACCGGTCCCGGTCGGAGACGAGGGCGAGCGGGGAGGCGGTGGTTCCCCACACGCCGCGGCGGTGTCGCTTGACCTGCCCAAACCAATGACAAAACTACACCTCACGCAGGAGGGGGGATCTTGGGGTAGGGGTTAAGGTCTTACATTCAAAAACTACCACCACGCAGGGTGGGGCCTTCAGCCGGCCAAGCGGGGTGGGGATATCGGACCGAAATGAAGAGAAATGGGAAATTAGGGAACTTGCAGCTGCTGTCTGAATTCTGGACAGGAAGTCGCTGTGCCGGCTGCCTCGGACTCGTACGGACTCCAAATTGAGTGCAACCACCTTCTAAAGCTTCCTGACTTGAGAGGGAAGACTCCAGAATTTTTGGAGATGCTCAGAGGGTCGGAGGTGGCCGCACCAGCAATAGGAAAGAGACTCCTCTGTCCGGCCGCAGGTTCAGTCTGGACTGGAACAGCAAATTGCAGAGGTCACTGTGCACCCACCCGAGCTCCGATCAGCACGAAACCGGTGGCATTGTCTTCGTGGTTGAAGTAGCTTTCAACAGGAGGTGAAGGGGCTGCATTCAGAAGTCGAGGGCGGACGGTGTACCCTGAAGAGTTGGCACTGGTCGGAGTAGACAGCAGGAGACAGAACTGGAGAGCTTGGGGGAGAAAATTCGTAACTCCTTCTGCCGGCAGCCAAATGAGGTTCTGTTACTTGATATTGGTAGAGGACTGGCAGAGGGAGAACTTTGATGAAGGAACTTCAGCCTGAATCCGCTGGGGTTCGTCGTGGCAGAATGATCTCTCAGGCTCTGGTCCAGGATAAAGACCTCTCTGCGCAGTCGTGGGAGAACGGCTTCTACGGTTGGCCCCGACCTCGGAACGAGTTGATTCCACCTCGCCTGCGAAGAAGACAGAGGGACCTTTCCAGCAATGTAGGCTACGCCTTCAGAATCACCAGGATGAATACGTGGGCGACGCTGCAACAGGGGCTGACTTGCTGGTCTGCACAGCTCCAATCTACAAGAAGAAATGAGAGGAAGGGGTGGCTTCTTTGGTGGAGGGGAAGTGAAGGGGTGGCCTAAGGATGAATGGGGGTTCTAGTGGGGTGGAGTGGAGAGCTATAGATGTTGGAGAATGAGGGGAGAATGGCTGAGAGCAGGGGCTAGCAGGTGGAGGAGGAGGATGAGGATGTGAGAGAGGGAATGGGGAGTGGAGGGGGGCGAACTTGGCTTGGGGGAGGGTAAAGGAAGGGGGCGGCCAAGGCAAGTGGAGGGAAGGGATTTCAAATTTTGAAATGGATTTGGAAGGTGGGGGATTATGTGGGAAAGTGGGATGCTTGTATTGGAATGGGGAAGATTTTGTTGGAAGGTGGAGAATGGTGTTGGAATGTGGAGATTTCTACCTAGGAACTAGGAGGTGGAGTAAAGGAGGCCATGGGGAAGTGGAGGGCATTAAAGGAGGTGGGTGGCTAGTGGAGGTGGTTGGGGAGGGGAGGAGAGAGAAGGAAATTCGGAATTGGGGTTGGAGGAGAGAGAAAGAGGGGTGAAATAGAGAGATTAAGAGGGGAATGGGTGGGGAATCTCTCCCCTAGGGTCTCTCACCCAAAAACTAGAGGAATCACTCCAATTTGAACTCAAATGGCAAGTTTAACTCAAAAGGATTCATTCATTAACTTCAAATGAGGGGAGTGGGGTCCTATATATAGGCAACCCACTCTTTACAATAAGTCCCTGACAAAATAAACTACTACAAATAACCAAGGGGGGGGAGTGCTAATGGGCCTAGCCCAACGAATGGGGCCCAATAGCCACATTAGACGGCATGATGATACAAAAGCATAGGAAAGTAAGTGCTAGACCAAGGGAAATGACTCAAATAAAATGGAAATACATCAAAATGACTCAAAGGAAAGCTACAAAATGGATAAGGGGCCTTTATAGAGTGAGGCCCAAACTCAACCAGCTCCCGAGTGTGAAGAAGTGGACCCGAGCCAAAGGGAGTCGTGGGTGATGCCTCCATCAAATCCCCTGGGCCGTGAAGAGCTCGACTCCGTCGAGTAAGGGTCCATCCGGCTAAGGTACCGCTCGAGGAGGTCCGGATCCAATCGCTGGAGGTCCTCCCGACTCACCCATGAGTCGTACGACGGAGGCCGATCCTTCCACCTGACGAGATAGCGCCCATATACCTTGCTCCGGGTGGTAGTGATCTGCTCATCCAATATTCGTTCAATGCGATCGCGCTGAGCTCTCTTGGCTAGTGGACTCTTCTCACAGGCGGGTGCTCTCTCAAAGGAAGAAGTAGGCTCAATCTCCTCACTAGGTCTCACCGTGGGGCCCTTGTAAGACACTAAGTCGGTGACATTGAACGTAGGACTTACCCCATAATCCTCGGGGAGATCTAACTCATAAGCATTTGCACCAACGCGCCTCAAGACCTGGAAGGGCCCAGTCCCACGTGGTCTCAACTTGGAGTGGGCTCCTGGGGAGAGCCTCTCCGTCCTTACCATCACAAAGTCACCCACTTGGAACTCTAAGTGACGCCGGTGAGAATCGGCCAACCTTTTATATGCCTCATTTTTCATGCCAATGTGCTTGCGAATTTCCTCATGCAATTCCCTAATATGTTGTGCAAAAGACTCGGCAGACATGGACACTCTAGCATGCTGGGGAAGGGGAATGAGGTCGGATGGCTTTCTTGGTTTGTACCCATGCACGGCTTCAAATGGACTCATCCCTATTGACTTATTGACGGAATTGTTGTATGCAAACTCAGCCTGTGGTAAGATGAGATCCCAATTTCCTGGCCGATCCTCAACAAGACACCTAAGGAGGTTCCCTAGACTCCGGTTGACCACTTCAGTTTGACCATCCGTTTGGGGGTGATAGGCAGTGGAGAATTTGAGGAGGGTACCCATCATGTGCCAAAGAGTCTTCCAAAAATAGCTAGTGAATTTGACATCCTTATCGGAGACTATGGTCTTGGGCAGCCCATGGAGGCGGACTACCTCATCAAAGAATAACCGGGCTATATGGGAGGCATCGGATGTTTTGTAGCATGGGATGAAGTGGGCCATTTTGGAAAATCTATCAACCACCACATAGATGGAGTCATGCTTCCTAGAGGTCTTGGGTAAGCCTAGGACAAAGTCCATGCTCAAATCTTGCCATGGTCGATCGGGAATGGGAAGTGGGGTGTATAGGCCGGTGTTTTGTTTCACTTGCTTGGCCGAAGCACATGTGCGACATTGACCTACTATTTTGCCTACATCTCTTTTGAGACTTGGCCAATAAAATTGACCCTCAACTAAGGCAATGGTCTTGTGGGCCCCAAAATGACCGGCTAACCCTCCGGCATGTAATTCCCAAACCAAGAAGTCTCGAAGAGAGGTCCGGGGAATGCAAAGCCTTGGCCCCTTGAAGAGGAACCCATCCTCTAATATAAATCCCTCATGCTCCTTGCTAGAATGAGTGGTCAAGTTGGCATAGATTTGCCCAAAGTCGGGGCAACTAGGGTACTCATCCTTGACCTTGTCAAAGCCAATCACTTCCACTTGGATAGTGGATAACAAGGACATCTTCCTACTAAGGGCATCCATGGCCTTATTCTCACTCCCGGCCTTGTGTTTGATGACAAAGGTGTAGGATTGGATAAACTCAACCCATCGGGCATGTCGGGCATTCAACTTTTGTTGGGAGTTGAGGTATTTGAGGGCCTCATGGTCGGAAAAGATGACAAACTCTTTGGGAAGCAAGTAATGTCTCCAATGTCGGAGGGATTGGACCACGGCATAGAACTCCTTGTCATAGGTGGAGTATCTAGTCCTAGCATCACATAGCTTCTCACTAAAGTAGGCGACCGGGTGTCCCTCTTGACTAAGAATCCCTCCTATCCCTATCCCGGATGCATCACAAGTGACCTCAAAGACTTTGGAGAAATCGGGAAGGCATAGGACCGGGGCTTGGGTCAACTTTTCCTTAAGCTCAAGGAATGCTTTAGAGGCGGCTTTGGTCCAAACAAAGGTTCCTTTCTTGAGACAATCAGTTATTGGGCCGGTGATAGTGTTAAACCCTCGAATGAATCTCCTATAGAATGTGGCCAACCCATGGAAACTCCTAACCTCATGAAGGGTGTGGGGCTCCGGCCAATCTAGAATAGCTTGGACCTTGTCGGGGTCCATGGAGACTCCTTTGGTTGACACCACATATCCTAGGAAGGTGATGGTAGTGGTCATGAAATGACACTTCCCTAGGTTGGCAAATAAGCTTTCTTGCCGGAGGACGGTGCAAACTTTCCTAAGGTGGTCAAGGTGGGCCTCATGGGTTTGGCTATAGATGAGAATATCATCAAAGTATACCACTAGAAAGTTCCCAATGAAAGGCCTAAGTGCTTCCGTCATAAGACGCATGAAAGTACTTGGGGCATTAGAAAGCCCAAATGGCATGACTAACCACTCAAAGAGACCATCCTTGGTCTTGAAGGCCGTTTTCCACTCATCCCCGGGCCTTATCCTAACTTGGTGGTAACCACTCTTGAGATCTATCTTAGAGAAGATGGTGGCTCCGGCTAGCATATCCAACATGTCATTAAGCCTAGGGATGGGGAACCTATACTTGACGGTAATCTTGTTAATGGCCCGGCTATCCACACACATCCGCCATGATCCATCTTTCTTGGGGGTAAGGAGGGCCGGGACGGAACATGGACTCTTACTAATGCGGATGAAGCCCTTCCTAATGAGTTCCTCTATTTGCCTCCTAAGTTCGGCATGTTCCGTGGGATTGAGGCGATAATGAGGAAGGTTTGCAAGGGTGGCTCCCGGCACTAGATCGATTGCGTGTTGCACATCACGCATGGGAGGGAGTTGGTCCGGGAGCTCTTCCGGGAACACATCATGGAATTCTTCCAAAAGTTGTTGGATCTCTATGGGATGGGGGTTAGAAGGGGTAGGTTCCCCTAAGCATATGACAACCGCACACAAAGGCACCCCTTGAGCAATTTCCTCTTCAAGCTCTTTCCTAGTGATGAGATGAATTCCTTTGGTCAACCCCGTGGTTCTACTTTGTTTTGGGGTTTGGATAAGGGCTGGGGTTGGAGGGGTGGAGTTCCCCGAGACTTGTGGAGTGGTGGGGTGTGATCCTTGAGGGAGAGTGTCCCTCTTGGGCATGGGTCGAGGTGGGGAGGGGTTAAGACGGATAGTCTTACCCTCATGCTCAAAGGTGCATATGTTGCTTCTTCCTAGAATGGTGGCATCCACATCATAGAGCCAAGGTCTTCCTAAAAGGATGCTTCCTACTTCCATAGGTATGACGTCACACCATATTTGGCCATGGTAGGAAGAGAAAGTGAGAGGCACTAAGCATTGGGTGTTGACCGGGATGGAGTTGTTGTTGATCCATGAGACCCGGTACGGACTTGGGTGGGGAGTGAGAGTAAGCCCAAGGAGCTTGACGGTGTCGGGTGACACGGCATTAACACAACTACCACTATCCAAGATCACTTTCCTCACATGGTTCTCTATCTTGATAAAGGTGTGAAAAATTGAGGTCCGTCGCCAATCCTCTTCTTGAGGTTGGGTGAGGGTGCACCTAATGACTCCTAGATGGGAGTTGTTTGAAGGAGTGGAGTGATCTAGATCAGACTCTAGACATTGGGCTTCATACTCCTCTTCCCAATCTATTAAGGCTTCATGTTCTTCAATGACATTTTCTTGTTCCTTTTGGGGTTGAACTTCTTCCTCAATAAGCAAACTAGATAACCCCTTAGATGGACATTGTCCCGCAAAATGACCAAACCCTTGACACCTATAGCATTGTTGGCACCCTCTTCCCGGGGTGGCTCCTACACTTGGTCCTTTGGGGTTGTCATCCTTCCGTGGGAGAGGATGACTAGGAGCGGACTTGTTTGGAGTGACGGGTGGGGGAGGATTGTAGGACCTTAAAGGGGCATTCCCACTTGGGCTAGGAGCTCTCATGGGAGTGGGTGGAAGGGGACGTGTTCCCAAGTTTTTGGGGTCGGTGGGTCGGGGAGGGATAAATCGGGAATTCCTAGAAAACCTTTCCACATCTCTAGCTATTTGGTAAGCTAGCTCAAGGTTATCAACGTCCCTCATGAATAGTTCCCTCTTGATGTGGCTTTGAAGCCCATTCCTAAAACGGGATAAGGTGACATCCGGATCCTCATGGACTCCACACTTTAGAAGATAAGAGTCAAATTTTTCAATGTACTCTACCACGGTCTTTCCTTCTTGGGTGAGGCTTTGCCATTCATCTAGGAGCATTTGGTGGTAGGTTCGGGGGAGGTATTTGTTCCTAAGTTGGTTCTTCATGTCCGCCCAAGTGTCAATAGGCTCTTCCCGCCTAACCCGTCTTAGACCCTCTTGATTTAGCCAATAGGTTTTGGCCAACTTAGTGAGATGCATCTTAGCCAATCTAACTCTCCTTTGGTCGGACATGGGGTACCATTCAAAGTATTGGTCCATGGCGGTCTCCCATTCTAGGTAAACACTAGGTTCATGTGAACCATCAAAGTTTGGGGCCTCTACCTTGATCATCCTTAAAAGGGGGTCATCCGGATCATCCCGTGGACGCCGGTCATGGTTTTGATGGGGGCGAGGCCTCTCATACTCATAGTAATGGTCATGGTCCATTTCCTCCCTATAAAGTTCAGCATGTGGGTAATGGGCTCTTGGGCCGTTGTTCCTTGGGGGGAACTCATCCCTATGAGGCTCTACATGTGGAGGGTGGACTCTTGGGCCTTGGTTCCTTTGGGGAAAACCATTCCTATGAAACTCACCATGTGGTGGAGGGACTCTTGGCTCATTGATTCTTGGGTGAGGATCTTCCCTATGAGGTTCATCATGTGGAGGGGGAATTCTAGGTTCATTGTTCCTTGGGTGGAACCCTTGGTCTTCTAACCGAGCAATTCGGTTGGTAAGGGACTCTAGTTGAGCAAGGATGGTTGTGAGGGCAGCCTCTACCCTATCTTGGGGTTCCTCCCTAGGAGCATCTTGGTTGAATTGGTGAGGATTGGGATCCATTGGTGGAACCGACGATGATGAACCGGGTTGATAGCTAGCACCACTACGGGTGGACATGCAAGACAAACGGCCAAAATGGTTGGACACACAAAGCAAAGGTCCTAGGACTTAGACTTGATAGAGACAAGTCAAGGACTTGCTCTGATACCACTTGATGTGACACGACCTTGGACTTAGGTAAACAAGCACAATTAAGCATTCAAATGGGCCTTAATGGGCCACCGCTCTCCCGTCGCACTCTATACCCGGAGTGACTTAGCGATGCCAAGAGTGAATTATGGGAATGGGCCCTTACTGGTAGAGGGCCAGCAAGGCCAAGGATCGACTCCCCAAGGGTGGATGCCCAATTCAATTGGGGCCGACAAAGTGCACAAGGGCACCGGCTCACACTATCCCACGGCGATCACTCTTAAGTCGTGGACTTGTGGATCGGGCGCTCCTCACCAATTCAGCGGCGCATGAATTAAATATTGAAAGGGCAACACTAATTGAGCAAGGAAGAGGCACTTACTCGACCGGTTTGAAGAAACCGGTCCCGGTCGGAGACGAGGGCGAGCGGGGAGGCGGTGGTTCCCCACACGCCGCGGCGGTGTCGCTTGACCTGCCCAAACCAATGACAAAACTACACCTCACGCAGGAGGGGGGATCTTGGGGTAGGGGTTAAGGTCTTACATTCAAAAACTATCACCACGCAGGGTGGGGCCTTCAGCCGGCCAAGCGGGGTGGGGATATCGGACCGAAATGAAGAGAAATGGGAAATTAGGGAACTTGCAGCTGCTGTCTGAATTCTGGACAGGAAGTCACTGTGCCGGCTGCCTCGGACTCGTACGGACTCCAAATTGAGTGCAACCACCTTCTAAAGCTTCCTGACTTGAGAGGGAAGACTCCAGAATTTTTGGGGATGCTCAGAGGGTCGGAGGTGGCCGCACCAGCAACAGGAAGGAGACTCCTCTGTCCGGCCGCAGGTTCAGTCTGGACTGGAACAGCAAATTGCAGAGGTCACTGTGCGCCCACCCGAGCTCCGATCAGCACGAACCGGTGGCATTGTCTTCGTGGTTGAAGTAGCTTTCAACAGGAGGTGACGGGGCTGCATTCAGAAGTCGAGGGCGGACGGTGTACCCTGAAGAGTGGGCACTGGTCGGAGTAGACAGCAGGAGACAGAATTGGAGAGCTTGGGGGAGAAAATTCGTAACTTTTTCCTCCGGCATCCAAACGAGGTTCTGTTTCTTGATATTGGAAGAGGACTGGCAGAGGGAGAACTTTGATGAAGGAACTTCAGCCTGAATCCGCTGGGGTTCGTCGTGGCAGAATGATCTCTCAGGCTCTGGTCCAGGATAAAGACCTCTCTGCGCAGTCGTGGGAGAACGGCTTCTACGGTTGGCCCCGACCTCGGAACGAGTTGATTCCACCTCGCCTGCGAAGAAGACAGAGGGACCTTTCCAGCAATGTAGGCTACGCCTTCAGAATCACCAGGATGAATCCATGGGTGATGCTGCAACAGGGGCTGACTTGCTGGTCTGCACAGCTCCAATCTGCAAGAAGAAATGAGAGGAAGGGGTGGCTTCTTTGGTGGAGGGGAAGTGAAGGGGTGGCCTAAGGATGAATGGGGGTTCTAGTGGGGTGGAGTGGAGAGCTATAGGGGTTGGAGAATGAGGAGAGAATGGCTGAGAGCAGGGGCTAGCAGGTGGAGGAGGAGGATGAGGATGTGAGAGAGGGAATGGGGAGTGGAGGGGGGCGAACTTGGCTTGGGGGAGGGTAAAGGAAGGGGGCGGCCAAGGCAAGTGGAGGGAAGGGATTTCAAATTTTGAAATGGCTTTGGAAGGTGGGGGGTTATGTGAGAAAGTGGGATGCTTGTATTGGAATGGGGAAGATTTTGTTGGAAGGTGGAGAATGGTGTTGGAATGTGGAGATTTCTACCTAGGAACTAGGAGGTGGAGTAAAGGAGGCCATGGGGAAGTGGAGGGCATTAAAGGAGGTGGGTGGCTAGTGGAGGTGGTTGGGGAGGGGAGGAGAGAGAAGGAAATTCGGAATTGGGGTTGGAGGAGAGAGAAAGAGGGGTGAAATAGAGAGATTAAGAGGGGAATGGGTGGGGAATCTCTCCCCTAGGGTCTCTCACCCAAAAACTAGAGGAATCACTCCAATTTGAACTCAAATGGCAAGTTTAACTCAAAAGGATTCATTCATTAACTTCAAATGAGGGGAGTGGGGTCCTATATATAGGCAACCCACTCTTTACAATAAGTCCCTGACAAAATAAACTACTACAAATAACCAAGGGGGGGAGTGCTAATGGGCCTAGCCCAACGAATGGGGCCCAATAGCCACATTAGACGACATGATGATACAAAAGCATAGGAAAGTAAGTGCTAGACCAAGGGAAATGACTCAAATAAAATGGAAATACATCAAAATGACTCAAAGGAAAGCTACAAAATGGATAAGGGGCCTTTATAGAGTGAGGCCCAAACTCAACCAGCTCCCGAGTGTGAAGAAGTGGACCCGAGCCAAAGGGAGTCGTGGGTGATGCCTCCATCAGCAGGGATTTAAATAGCGTCCTTTATATCGGGCGCTATATTTAAATAGCGGTCATTACCATGGGCGCTAATTCAATTGGGTTATTTATTTTTAGTGTTAATGTGTGTTGAGACCTCGTAAGTGTATAACTAATTATTTCTATGTAAAAGTTTAATTTATTTAGGAAGTTTTATTCCTCAAATTGTCAGGGGTGCTACAGAGGTCGACATCATCATCAAGCACAGGAGACTGATGCCAAGCTCACTTGAAGGCAACACCAGCCTCACCATTTACGAGCTCTACGACCTTGACCAGAACACACCTCTAGAAGAAGATGATTGGCGTACGCCTATCATCAAATTCAAGAAAGGGTGGCTTCCCCCTGACCGAGCTCAAAAGGTTCAGCTACTCCGCCGTGCAACCTCCTACGAGTTGATTGGTGACTCCCTGTATCGGCTTGTCCACGTGAAGGATAAGTCAATTCTCCTTAGATGTGTCTCCCTCGTCGAGGCTCGAGGCATTATGCAGGAGGTCCACTCCGCATTGTGCAGTGCCCACCAGGCCAGAGATAGGATGAAGCACAACATCAAGCTCAAAGGCTTCTACTGGCCAACCATGTACGTGGACTGCATCCAGTATGCCCGTGCATGCCATTAATGCCAAGCCTCTGGCCCAGTACCCAGAAGACCTCCTAACCCACTGCGTCCTACAGCCCCCACTTGGTCATTCGCTGAATGGGGCATGGACTTTGCGGGGCCTTTCCCGCCATCTTCCAAAGGCCATAAATACATCTTGGCCGCCACTGACTACTTCTCTCGCTGGGCGGAGGCTCTCCCTTTACGAGAGGTCACCGGCAAAATCGTTGCTAGATTTGTGCGGCACAACATCATATACCGATTCGGTACTCCCAGTTGCATAGTGTCCGACAACGGAACACCTTTCAAGAATAAGGCCGTATACCAATTAGCGGCCAAATTCCACATCGACTGGAGAACCTCTTCGGTCTACAACTCCCAGGCTAATGGCTTAGCGGAAGCCTTTAACAAAACCCTCTGTAAGCTCCTGGCTAAGATGGTTAGTCACTGGAAATGTGATTGGGGTTAAAAGGTCTTCGAAGCATTATGGGCCTACCGGACGGTCTACAAAACCCCCACGGGGTGCTCGCCGTTCTCCCTTGCTTATGGGGCAGAAGCAGTTGTCCCCATCGAAGTCCAGTTAGCCTCTTATCGTGTGGCAATCCACACCGACCTTGCCGATCCTGACGAAGGCGAGTACCGGAGAAGGCTAGAAGAGCTCACTGATCTAGAAGGCAAGCGACTCGAAGCCTACAAACACCTGCAAGTATACCAGGCTCGCATGGCTCGGGCCTATGATAAGCTCGTCAAGTAGCGAGCTTTCAAACAAGGTGACCTTGTCATGATCAAGGAAAAAGAAGTCATGGCAGGGCGCTCCAGTGGAAAACTATAGCCAAATTGGCAAGGCCCGTATATCATCCAGAATGTCTATGAGGGTGGGGCCTACACAGTTGTCGATCACAAAGGTCATAGACCGTTCCCGCCTCTCAATGGCAAACACATGAAGCTATACTATTCACCAGAGCATGAGTTCGCGCGCCATCCAGACTAAGGCGTACGTCCCAGCTACCACCAGTAAGGCGGGTCCTTCCCCGTGAAGGATCCAACCGGCCAGTCCTCCCAGTCTGCAATTCCCAGTTAACCAGCCAGCTTGGCTCCCCGAAACCGCCGCCAGGCATCCGCAGGGACTGATCCCTTGCCCCCGTTCCCGTTACCACGAGAGCACGAGCACTTCTGCACCAGCACCAGCCTAGCCGCTAGCCTCACAGGTAAGTCATATATATATATATTTATATAAAAAAATGAGGTTAAAAATAGAGATGTCCCGGTAGACCCAGTCATCCTCACCACAATAGGGTGGCTGGGGGCAAAAAGGCTAGTAACCCGACTAAGGTGAAAACCCGAGAGGGCGCCTTAGGCAAAATTGGGAAACCCCTCGACGTGAAAACCCGTAAGGGCACGTCGGAAAAAGCCAAAGGGGGTCGGCTCTAGCGAAAACCCGAAAGGGCTGTAGAGCCGATAACGAGAAAATCTTCTTCTCCCTACCAGTCAGAACGACGTCCCCCCTATTCCTTGGTGGACCGTTAGCCTCATCCAGAGCCAGTCTTCAATCCCTTTGCACTACTACGACACAAACCCTCCAATCCTCAGTTAATCTTGCATTATTCCTACTCAGTTTGGCCAACCATTAGCCCTTACTTTGGCAACACAGATCAACCAGTCCCTGTGACAGTTAAGCTCCCAGTCACCATTTTGGTAAACTTACATCCCGGTACATCCCCCAAACATTTATCATTCTCTGCCCTTATCTCTACATCTCCTGTAAATCCAGAGCTTCCCAGTTCGTTATAATCCCAGTCCTCCCATACAATCCCGACCCACTAGCCATAACTCCAGTCATATCTTGCCATGACATGGTGGCCCTTCGCCACCCTGGCGTGAGGACTTCTAAAAACCCTTATGAATGGCCGAACAATATCTGGCTATCCACACCTTCTAGTCTCAGGTTACGTCCCCTGACAGCAACACGCTATGGACGGTAGTCTCAAAAGAAAAAAAAATATAATGGGGTTAAAAATAGAGATACCCTGGCAGGCCTGGTCGAATCCATTACAGGGAATCGGCTAGGCGTAAAAATTGCCACTAACCCAGCTAAGGTGAAAACCCGAAAAGGCGCCTTAGGCAAAATCGGGTAACCCCTCGGTGTGAAAACCCGCAAGGGCGCACCGGAAAAAGCTAAAGGGGGCCAGCTCTGGTGAAAACCCGCAAGGGCGGTAGGGCTGGTAAAGAGAAAAAAAAAGGAAAACTCTCTTCCTCTCCACTCTTCACTTTACAAAGCCGTCGGCTATCATACACTCCGACGGCAAGCTCAACATCCCCCCCACAATAATGATGGCCACTGCACCCCCAAGGGTCGTTCATCGTCAACTCCAGTTCCAGCTTCGGCTACAGCGCCTTCACAGGCCAGCCGCCAGCTTTCAACTCCAGTCTTCGGCTACAATGCCTTCACAGGCCAGCTGCCAGCTTCCAGTCTCAACCGGCTACAATGCCTTCACAGGCCAGCCACCAGTTCCCAGTCCCAGTCATGGCTACAACGCCTTCACGGACCAGCCGCCAGCTCCTAGTCCCAGTTCCAGTTACCGCGCCTTCACTGGCCGACCGCCAGCTCCCAGTCCCAGTTCCGACTACAACGCCTTCATAGGTCAGCCACCATCTTCCAGTCCCAGTTACGGCTAGGACGTCTTTGTAGGCCATCCACCCAACCCCCAATCCCAACTTCGGCTACAACGCCTTCACAGGCCAGCCGCTCAGTTTCCAGCCCCAGTCTCGGCTATAACGCTTTCCCAGACTAGCCATCTGACCCAGTTCCAGCTCCCAACCATCACACCTTTCCAGGTCACCCAGCTGGTCTCAGCTCCAGTCCCCACTTCCGATCACAGTCCTAGCTTCAATTTCAAGTCCCTCTCCCAGTCCCGGTCTTGGTTGCCATGTCCTCCTAGGCCGTCCTGCCAGCTCAATCCCAGTTCCCCAGACACATACGAATTTCATTCTGTGGCTAACCACGCAATGCTAGCCAACACTCCACCACCCAGATCAGGGCTAAGACACCCTCCAGAACCACCTCTATAACCCTAAACCACGTAAGTTGCCCCGCTTCTACGGGCCTACGTTGGTTCCCCGGTGGTGCGGACACCCGAGCAGTTGATCGGCGTGACACGCCGAGCCACCGGTACCGCACACGGAGCACGACTCGAGCCACCTCAGCATCCATCTGGCTCGGAGATAGCCTGGAGACTCCGCCTTGAGCCTCCCCATTTTTCATATTTAATTAGACTTTATTTGTGTGTAAGGTGTGTTTATTTCATTTTATACGGTTTGCAATTATGAGTGTACGAGGGGCTTATTTGTAAAATGGGACCCCTGGGCCCCATGGGACCCCCAGGCCCCCTCCCATTGGTCCATATCAGCCTTGTGGGGTTGGTCAAAATCCAAGGTGGACATCTAGAAGCCTTGGACTAGTCAATTGTCCACATGGGGGACAAGGGACCAAAATGGTCAACATTTCCAACCAAACCCACCTACCATGTCCCCCCCTTGGTCAAGGTGCGCCCCCCTCCCTATTTGTTTAATATTTTTGTTGTGTTTTGATCAAACTTCATCCTAGCCATCCATCCCTAACCCCTAGATCCAACGGTGGAGGATGGATTAGATGGGTGACCTATATATGCTTGTACTTTCCTATTTTCATGAATTAATGCCATTTGAATTGAAGAAAAGCTTGAAGCTCCAGCCTTGGTGCGCCCCCTTCTCCTCTCCCTCCCCCCCTTGAAGCTGTGAAGCCTTCCTTCTGGTGGTGAGACTCCACCCTATCAGTTCCGGTCGCCGCCGCCACCGCCACGAGCCGCCACCGCACCGCCTTCGCCATCAACGGAGTTCTGCCCGCGCAGTACCACAGAAGCTTCCACGAATTTCTTGTCTCAGCCACGAGCTCAGATAGATCTGGGGATTTTAGTGGATGTTCCAGAGGTGTCAAGGACATCCCATAAATTTTGGTTTGCCATTCAGATCTCGTTTCATATTTTTTTATTTTTGTCCACTCTTCCATTTCGGTTCTGCCAGAGTTCTGTCCAGATTCATCCCCGCCCTGAGTTTCATACCTTAGATCCACTTTTTGATTTCTTCTAGTTCGCCCAATTTTACTGGAGGTTCCACCCATCCACCCCTTCATCCAAAATGTTTCTCAATTTTTGATTCGCCCATCTCATATTTTCTAAAATTCGTTCTCAGACCCATCTACAGTTCTGTCCACCTGTTCCTAGATCCGACCACCAGTCACCCCAAAATTCATCGTAAATCACCACCACCTCCAAATCAAATTCCAAAAATAGTCCCAGTTCCGTGGTTTGATACCCTACAACTTTGAAGAAGAGCTCAAGAGCTGAATCGGAGGTTTACTAGGCGGTCAACAGTGGTTCTCAGACAAGTGCCCTGCAGATCTGAGATTTCAGTTACTATACAACAGGGACTTATAAATTCAATAAAGTTCTGATCCGACCAGATCCAGCAGATCTCTCTGGGTCTAGATCGAAGCATTTGAATAGAGCTTTCCAACGATAGCTCATGCGTCCCGATCCGACGTCGGGATTGCTCGCAGCGGCCGTTTTCGCCGGAGCGCGCGCCGGAAGACAGCAACCAAAATCCGTGGACAGCTAGTTCATCAATTGGGAATCGGGGCCGATCGACCCCCGATCGGTGTTCCCGGCCGACCGCCGTCCGTGGAGGCGCACCACCAGGGGTCCCCATCATAGCGGGTCCCACCCCCACAGATTCGGAGGACAGCGTCATCCGTGGGCCCCGCGGGCCCGCAGAACCCACCGTTCGGAAAGCACGAAAACGCGGAGTTCGGCACCGCCGGGTGACATCAAGATGCTGCCCGTCAACCCGATTTGCGTGATTCCCGGACCCCACATGTGACCTTTTACCTCCCTGCATGGAGTGGGTCAAATCATTGTACTGTTGTAAAATTGTTTAACCGGGGATCCGTAATTCGACCGGGGTTGTCTTCGCCACGCCGGGTGCGTGGAGGTACGGTCTTAACTTCTCGGCATTCACTTGCTAGTTTAGTATATGGTCTTTTGCCACTGCCGAGAGTGTAGGTACTAGCCCGTGTGTCCATGTCACCGCTGTGAGAGTGAGTGTGACCCGTCCCGTGACTCGATCCGAGTCCGAAGTTGAGTCGGACTACCCTTGACCTCCGCCGGTTCCTTAACCGCGCACGGTCCACGCTTTCCCTCGCTTGGGACGACGAGTGAGCTTCACTTCTGTTAGCGACGTTTTGCCACTAGGAGCTCGTAGTGTCGGGCTTAGTGTCTCCCTGGTGTGTGCTGCTAGTCGCGTCTTCATCTAGAGTCTGAGGGTGGCACCTAATAGTGTCGTCTCCCGTGTCCGTCCCGCATCAGTTTGGTATCAGAGCGAGTCGAGTCTAGGGTAGTCTTTGCATATGTCTTACATGCATCATGGTCTAAGTCGAGTCTAGGATCATCATCATTTTCCAAACAAAAAAAAAGAGTGTTTTAAAATTGCATTTCATCCCGATAACCCGGTATATCAAAAGGTGTTGTCCGAACGTTAGGTTACGCCTATCGGGAAGACCGCACACTTGCGAGAGTGATCTTCGGATCGATTAACTCCGCCACGTATCGGATATTGGTTTAGGTCTAGGTGCATTTTAGTCGGTGTTTGCATTAGTTAGTGCATTCCAACCTTGCATAACTGGTCTAGTGTCGTGTCCAAGTGTCGGCATGTCCAACATGTAGTCCCCCCCCCCAATTTCACATGGAATCCCCATCACCTGGGCAATATGGCCGTTGGTCCACCCATGGGCTTGGCAACCATCCTCTCCCCTTCCGTAGGCCCAAAGCCTCTGATTTTTATGGCTCTAATGATCCGGGCGACTACCTCAATTGGGAGGCCGCGATGGATAAATATTTTGAATGTTACACCATGTCCGATGCCATACAAGTTAGTTTTGCCCGAGAGAGGCTTGTCCACAAAGCCGCCTGGAAATGGGAGAGCATTGAGCGCATGAGAGAGGTTAGGAGGCAAAGGCCCATCGAGTCGTGGCATGAGATGAAGGATGAACTTAGGAAGATCTACCTACCCGGCCCGGTCACCTCCAACCGACCCCACCCAATCACATCCACCCAAGTGGGCCATAATCGGAGGCAACGCACCGCGCATGTAGAAGAGCCTAGGTCCACGACTAAGCCGAGTTCATATGGGAGAGTCCACCACATTACTCCTACTCCAAACCCCACCATTGCCGAACTCTTCCAACTCATTTTGGATAAAGTGGATAGGAAGTGTGCTTATATCGAGTCCCTGCTTCCCCCTTGCCTACCTCCTAGCCAGGGAGAAACCAAACACGAACCTAAGGAGGTAACAGCCGGTAGTCCCAATCCGGTGCCATCTATGGTTCCATCCCACGGTCCCCTCCCCATCATAGTGGATCCTCGTTCCCCACCCACGAGAGCCCCTTTGCCTATACCCCCTGTCCATCAGGAGGATAAGGGTAAGGACGCACTTATCAAGGAGCGTAGTGGTTCATGATAGCAGTGTTATCGCTGCCTGGGATTTGGCCACTTTGCAGGACAGTGTCCCACTCGGACATCTCGAGCTCTAGGGGACAAAAGGGTTGGAGAAGCCTCACTCTTCGATCTTTATTTGGAGCCTTCTCAGCAAGAGCTACCCGTGTTTCTAACGGGAAAGCTACTCATAGCCGAGCCACTCTTGAGCTGGCTTAAGATAGGTTTGGTCCCATCTCCCCTCCCATCTATGGACCCTATCCTACCTCTGGTGCCAATCCATTCATTTCACACCACTTTCCGGTCTAGTCACCGTGTGGATACATTGGGTGGCCTTCTTAAAGGGTTAGACCGGCAACTAACTTTTATGCACTTGTTGGCTCCAGGCTTTGACCAACCTATAGGTCGTAGCTTCACACATCCATCCTTAGGGTCTATCACCTCCGTGTACACTGTGTGCCATATCACCATGGAGGTTCTTTTACTCCTCCCCTTACCGACCGAGCCTGACTTCACTCCTTTTATCCCGAGGGAGGAGCCCTATCTGCTATACACAGTCCCATCTACGTCGATGGATGAAGGTGACCATCAACACCTTCTAGAATTCCACACATGGGATCTTGAGATGAGAGAATCCATATCGAGGGGTCACACATTCTTTGATCCCTTCGATCCCTTTCTTAGTGGCCCCCTTGGTCCACAATCTCCATTCCACTTCTTTAGGGGAGGTCACCATTATACCCTTCCCCCATGGACCAGGCCATCGACACCCACCGAGTCCGTTCACGGGCGAGAGACACCCGACCCTCCTGTTCAACCCAAACCTCCCAAATCCAAAGGACCGTCTTTTGGTTCTAGCGACATTCAGTCACACTTAGGGTATGCATGGCACACCTTCGGATGTCCTGGACCACCTTGCATATGATTGGGTCGAACTAACATTAGGTTTGTTTAGGGTTGTGTGTGCATCCGTGTGTTTTTTTTCTTTTGCTAAGCATGTTAGGAGTCTGCATGACGACGTCTGTCGTCACATTGAGTCCAGCAATGCACGTTACAAGGAGTTAGCCGATGCCCACCGACACCACCGAGAGTTCCACGAGGGCGAATACGTCATGATCAGGGTAAGACCTGAACGGTTTCCCTCTGGAACCGTTAAGAAGTTGCAAGCTTGCGGAGCCGGTCCCTTTAGAGTGTTGAAACGCGTTGGATCCAATGCGTATGTTGTGGACTTGCCCGAGGAATATGGTATAAGCTCTACCTTCAATGTATCGGATCTTGTTGCATATAGGGACTCAGCGGTGATCCCTAGTGAGCCTTTTGAGCCATCTCCTCCCCTTGAGATTGATCCCACACCTGAGTGTCCACTTCCACCTCCAGCCCCTTTTTCACGGTAGCGTGAGCATATAGATCGTATACTGGACGAGCAAGTGACAGTTACCAGGAGTGGATCTTACCCGCGCTACCTAGTGCGATGGAGAGGACGGCCCACTACTGAGGACACATGGATCACACATGGCGAGTTACAGCAGATTGATCCGGACCTTCTGGAGTGTTACAGGAGCGATGCAGACCCTTACTCGATAGGGTCGAGTTTCTCCCACCCGGGGAGAATTGGTGCGGACACCCGAGCAGTTGATCGGCGCGACACGCCGAGCCACCGGTACCGCACACGGAGCACGACTCGAGCCACCTCAGCATCCATCTGGCTCGGAGACAGCCTGGAGACTCCGCCTTGAGCCTCCCCATTTTTCATATTTAACTAGACTTTATTTGTGTGTAAGGTGTGTTTATTTCATTTTATATGGTTTGCAATTATGAGTGTACGAGGGGCTTATTTGTAAAATGGGACCCCCTGGGCCCCATGGGACCCCCAGGCCCCCTCCCATTGGTCCATATCAGCCTTGTGGGGTTGGTCAAAATCCAAGGTGGACATCTAGAAGCCTTGGACTAGTCAATTGTCCACATGGGGGACAAGGGACCAAAATGGTCAACATTTCCAACCAAACCCACCTACCATGTCCCCCCCTTGGTCAAGGTGCGCCCCCCTCCCTATTTGTTTAATATTTTTGTTGTGTTTTGATCAAACTTCATCCTAGCCATCCATCCCTAACCCCTAGATCCAACGGTGGAGGATGGATTAGATGGGTGATCTATATATGCTTGTACTTTCCTATTTTCATGAATTAATGCCATTTGAATTGAAGAAAGGCTTGAAGCTCCAGCCTTGGTGCGCCCCCTTCTCCTCTCCCTCTCCCCCTTGAAGCTGTGAAGGCTTCCTTCTGGTGGTGAGACTCCACCCTATCAGTTCCGGTCGCCGCCGCCGCCGCCACGAGCCGCCATCGCACCGCCTTCGCCATCAACGGAGTTCTGCCCGCGCAGTACCACAGAAGCTTCCACGAATTTCTTGTCTCAGCCACGAGCTCAGATAGATCTGGAGATTTTAGTGGATGTTCCAGAGGTGTCAAGGACATCCCATAAATTTTGGTTTTCCATTCAGATCTCGTTTCATATTTTTTTATTTTCGTCCACTCTTCCATTTTGGTTCTGCCAGAGTTCTGTCCAGATTCATCCCCGCCCTGAGTTTCATACCTTAGATCCACTTTTTTGATTTCTGCTAGTTCGCCCAGTTTTACTGGAGGTTCCACCCATCCACCCCTTCATCCACAATTTTTCTCAATTTTTGATTCGCCCATCTCATATTTTCTAAAATTCGTTCTCAAACCCATCTATAGTTCTGTCCACCTGTTCCCAGATCCGACCACCAGTCACCCCCAAATTCATCATAAATCACCACCACCTCCAAATCAAATTCCAAAAATAGTCCCAGTTCCATGGTTTGATACCCTACAGCTTTGAAGAAGAGCTCAAGAGCTGAATCGGAGGTTTACTAGGCGGTCAACAGTGGTTCTCAGACAAGTGCCCTGCAGATCTAAGATTTCGGTTACTGTACAACAGGGACTTGTAAATTCAATAAAGTTCTGATCCGACCAGACCCATCATATCTCTCTGGGTCTAGATCGAAGCATTTGAAGAGAGCTTTCCAACGATAGCTCATGCGTCCTGATCCGACGTCGGGATTGCTCGCAGCGGCCGTTTTCGCCAGAGCGCGCGCCGGAAGACAGCAACAAAAATCCGTGGACAGCTAGTTCATCAATTGGGAATCGGGGCCGATCGACCCCCGATCAGTGTTCCCGGCCGACCGCCGTCCGTGGAGGCGCGCCACCAGGGGTCCCCATCATAGTGGGTCCCACCCCCATAGATCCGGAGGACAGCGCCATCCGTGGGCCCCGCGGGCCAGCAGAACCCGCCGTTCGGAAAGCACGAAAACGCGGAGTTCGGCACCGCCGGGCGACATCAAGATGCTGCCCGTCAACCCGATTTGCGTGATTCCCGAACCCCACATGTGACCTTTTACCTCCCTGCGTGGAGTGGGTCAAATCATTGTACTGTTGTAAAATTGTTTAACTGGGGATCCGTAATTCGGCCGGGGTTGTCTTCGCCACGCCGGGTGCGTGGAGGTACGGTCTTAACTTCTCGGCATTCGCTTGCTAGTTTAGTATATGGTCTTTTGCCGCTGCCGAGAGTGTAGGTACTAGCCCGTGTGTCCATGTCACCGCTGTGAGAGTGAGTGTGACCCGTCCCGTGACTCGATCCGAGTCCGGAAGTTGAGTCAGACTACCCTTGACCTTCGCCGGTTCCTTAACTGCGCACGGTCCGCGCTTTCCCTCACTTGGGACGACGAGTGAGCTTCACTTCTGTTAGCGACGTTTTGCCACTAGGAGCTCGTAGTGTTGGGCTTAGTGTCTCCCTGGTGTGTGCTGCTGGTCGCGTCTTCATCTAGAGTCCGAGGGTGGCACCTAATAGTGTCGTCTCCCGTGTCCGTCCCGCATCACCCGGTATGCAGGCTTTCACCCTCTAGGGGGATTGGCCCCCACATATAGCCCTTTCTTTCCCCTACTACCCAGTACTCAACCTCCAGCTTCTTGTACCGAGTTCTTTAAACTCGGTCCCTGTTGTTCCTTACCACCCATGACGATGCATTGTAGAATGAGCAAGCACGACTAAAAATAAGTGGTCGTCAGTTCACATGCATCATTCCATTCCATTGAAGAAGGGAGGGAACAACCCAGTAAGTAAAGGATATGGAGTTTGTCATTTATACTCTGTAAAAGGAGCCCAAGACATGCCCTTGGGGTAACAAAATCCATACACTCCAGACATCAAAAAAAAAAGAAAAAAAGGAGGGGAAAAATACAATCAGCGCTTCGGCTTAGTCCCCTCTAGCGCCGCAAGGTGAGAGTGATGCGGGACGGATACGCGACTCGACTCCAAATGGATATGCGACCCTCGGACTCTAAACAAGCTCGGGATCGTCCCTTTTCGAGGGAAGCGTCGGACGTGCACGGTTGAGAAACCGGCAAGAGCTAGGGTGGTCAATTCTCTCTTGTGCCCGGATCGGGTCACGGGACGGTCTCGCTCTCTCTCGCAGCAGCGGTGAATATCAATATATAGCGAGCTAGATTAACCTATCATGCTCTTTAGCAGCGGCATATGAAATATATACAAATAAAGCAAGTTACCGAGCAAGGGGGAGAACATGATACCTCCACGCTCCCGACGTGGGGAAGACGATCCCGGCCGAATGCGGTAACTCCCGGTAACAGTAATGACTTAAATTACAGCAATGAAATATCACCCACTCCACGCAGGGAGGTAAAGGTCTACACAAGTGGGCCCGGGAGGACCGATCTCGGGTTGATGGGCTGCACTTGATCACCCCGTCGGCACGGTTCGGACAACGTATGTTGCTGGTTGTGGGGCCCACGCGCTGGTCGGCGGAGTCGAGTGGGACCGGGGTGGCACCATTGTGGTGGGGACACCTGGGGAAGCACTTCTTGGGATGGCGGCGTGCTGGTTCGCCGGTCGGAGGCCGGGCGGCTCCGATCGTCACTCACCGGATTTGCTTCCCACGGATCTGCAACTTCTGTTTTTCATCACGCGATCCGGCAAGATCGGCTGTTGCGATCAATCCTGACGTCAGATCGAAGCACAGAAGGTACTGTTGGAAAGCTCTTTCGAAGTCCTTCAATCTAGGACTAGAGAGATGAACTGGATCTGCAAGGATCTTACCTTAATCTATTTTTTAAGTTTCTATTGGATAGTTCCAGAAATCTCAAATAGCATAGCAGTTTCCTGAGAACTACCATTGACCGCAGGGTAGACCTTAGATTCAGGCTTCTAGCTCTTAATGAAAGTTATAGAGGGGAGGGAGAGGAAAACGGAAATATTTTTTTTGAAAGGTTTTGTTAAGATTTTGGTGGGGAAACGTATTTTAGACTGGCGGGTGGTCGGATCTGGATAGAGGTAGGCAGAACTATAGAGGGATCTGAAAGTGAATTTTAAAAAATAGGTGGTGGCCTGTAAAAATTTCACGAAAATTCTTGGGTGGAGAGGATGCTGGGAAAAACCTTCAGTAATTTTGAGGTTCCAGAAAAAATCAAAAAGGGGACCAAGGAGAAGAAACGCAGGGTGGCTATGACTAGATCTGAACAAAAGGCAGAACTGGTGGGTGGAGATGCACGAAAATGGAAAATTATAAACCGGCACTATAATTTTTTTTAAATTTTTTTGGAGGGTTATGATGAACCCTAGAACGTACCCTGAAAATATCAGCTCCATAAGATGAGAGAATTGGGAGATAAAATTCTCGGAGTGGCCTTCTATCCAGCAAGATAGAACCTGGACAGAACTTCCGACGGTGGCTCGTGGCGGCTCGATGGTGGCACGAATGGCGGCGGCGGCGGCACAGAATGAAATTAGATGTGGAGGGGCTAAGATAGAAGGGTTCACAACCCTGAAATGCAGAGGATGGAGAAGGAAAACCAGAGGGAGAGAGGAGAGAGGGCACACCCTTCTTGCTTCAACTAATTTTCACATAATTTCTTCATTAAATCTCTAATGACACTATACATAGGCTTATATAGAGAATGGCAAGGGGTGGGGGGCTGGGAATTTCGTGGAAAATTGGCTATTTTCTTTCCCCATGTGGTCAAAAACCTAAAATAAATAAATTACAAATGGAGGGGACACTCCTTTGACTTGGTAGGTAAGGTAGGTGGCCTCCCTTTGAAATTTTCAACCACTTGTCTCCCATGTGTCCAATTGACCTTCTAGATGCCACCTAGGACTTTGACCAGCCCCACATGGACCCATATGGCTTATGTGGACCAATGGAGAAGGAGTGAGGGCCCCCTTGCTGGACCTACTGATAATTTGTATAAAAACCCACACAATCCTAGGGAATGACACATTGGCTTACAAAGCCTTACAATTACACATATACTTTTCCAAGGATATAAAAGTAAACTAAAGGACACAAATGTAAAATAAAAATGTCAATGTTCGGCGTCGATTCCCATCAACTCTCCCCGGGTGGGAGGAACTCGACCCCGTCGAGTAAGGGGTGCGGTTGCTCGTGACGTCGACGGATCCGTCATCGTACCTGGAAGCGCGGAGTACCCTCCACTCCAAGTAATCGACACCTGCTCACCCCGTATAGATTCGATATGCACACGCTGTCTTGGGAATGAGGCTAGAGGTGGACACTCCGGGGTGGGGTCACTCTCAAATGAGGGAAGGCGGCTCGAATACTCATTAGGAATCACCGCTTGTCCCTTATGTGACTAGATCCGATATGAGGTAGAACCGATCCCAATAGTCCGACAAGTCTCGAACTCGCAAGGGCTAACAACACGAGCATACAAAGACCGACTTGACTTGACACATACATGTACAAAGATGGACAACGAAACCAAGACTCACAAAGACCTTTAAAAAGACCTAATGTTAGTCCGACCCGTACATGGGTGACGGCGGACCAGGACACCCGAATATGTGCCATGCATGCATTTGACGTAACCGGTGGTTGGCGGAATGGGGAATTCCCAGACCTCCTAAAGTGGGCCATGCATGCATATTGGACTTAGAGGTGGGAGGGCCAGGGGTTCCAAATGCATCCTCTTCCTTTCCCCAAGTTTTAACAAAGGTGAACCAAATAGTCAGATAACACTCAAAATCAATCATCTTTATCTTACACACATGATCTCAATAGCTCCTTTGAAAGTTACACAGATTAGTACTGAGGTTAAACACTTTTACAAGAACATGAGTTAACAGAATTTTTAATATATTTTCATTTGAAGCACATTATATTTTTCCTGAGCAATTTGGGTTGATTAACACCTTTTTACATGAGGCACAACACGTCTCAGGTGAAGTGACCCAGTTACTCAGTGTGATAACTGTCATTGCCCCTCAACTTCGAGAACAGAGTTAGCAATATAAGTGTCTTTTTACATGAGAAGACACCTTGATCAGAGGCCAGACTTCCCAGTTACTCAACACAGAATTGCCATTGCTCTGTCAGGTTCTCAATGAATTTTCATTTTAAGTGACTATGACACTTCATGACTTGGGTTCACTCCATTTCTTTGATGGAAAACCCAGTTTCTCAATGAACAAAGTCATTTCATTACTCACTGATTTTATTTCCTGTCAAATTTTTCAAAGTTAATGTTTAACAACAATACTCACTCTATGTATCTTAACCAAAGTAGCCCTGATTTCAAATTTTCAGATATCAGATGAGTGAGTCTAAGGTTTTTTTATGACACAGATGGTTAAGATTTATTAAAGCTTATCATTTAGATATTGTCAATTCATTTAATTACAAATCTGAGAATACATTAATCTTATATCAGTCTGATTCAGTGGTTATTCTTAAACCTATATGATAGAAATTTCTACAAAGTTCTTAGACTGAATTGCATGACATGCAGCTTAAGTTCTCAGATCAGATCAATAAATTTAGCTGACCAACTAATCAACAGTAGAACCAAATCAGTCACACCAGCGAAGAGATATATGAAGGATGAGTATAAGCTAGTGGAAAAGTCAATCACCAATAGAGAAGAGCATTAGAAGATCCGATAAACTAGACAGGAGGATTTCAGATGAAAGTGAATGAGATGATCAGAAAACTTCCTCTGTCTAGATTCATCATGAAAATAGCAAGGCATGAGCAGCAGAATGGTTAATCAGGACAAGTTGAGCTCCCCCTGACTAAAGGCAATGGAATATTTTTTTAGGTTTTTCAAAATTTTATGACATGCACTACTCTTCATATGTACAGTATGCAACAAATCTGATAAGGAGAGCATGATGACCAAGCGACAGCAGACAAGCTCCCCCTGACAAAATGCATGATATGCAATGAAGGCACAACAATATGCACTGTGAACATGAGATGCACCGACTATATGCAAGACATGCAGCTACCTATACTCGGTGCAATACATGCATTGACTTGAAATGTCAACTATGCAAAGCATGCGTATGACATTCAGCTATGCAGAATGATTATTCAAACATCAGAGCATTCTTTATTCAGAGATCATCATGCGAGAGCAATCAACTTTTCAAGATAAATCAATTTAGCACAGACAGATTATTATGTTATGCGATCATCTAAAGGGCAGAGAATGTCAGAGGACAGAATTTAACACAGGTTTTCAGAACTTACCTGAGTGGTGCACTCCTGGGGGTTTCACTTTTGAGTGCCTTGGATTATTAACCCCTTTATTCATCAACTTCCAAGGCACACCTGCAAGATAAGATCAATTTGCGAATTTGGGACCCAAAGACTTTTGGGTCTTATTAGTTGAGTGACACCTCTGGCAGGTGCACTCCAGGGTTTCCAAGCCTTCCTATCATCAAAATTCAAATCATGGCAGTTATTCATGATATGTCCTATTCTCCCACAATAATGACAATTAATGACAGAGTTCAAATTCCTTTTGACAGGATGAACATGAGATTTTTGTGAGTGGACATTCGTTAAGATATTTCTACCATGCAAATTGGTATTCATTTTAACATGCCAACACTCAAAGGCTCGATGGCCAACTTTACCATATTCAAAACATACAGGAGTTTTTCTATTAAAGACAGTTTTGTTCTCAAGGATATTCTCAGGTTTTGAACTCCTTTTTCTTCCCTGGGCATGCCAGTATTGAGCTGCAACATGGCCCAACTTCCCACACTGGAAGCAATGGATCTTCTTCTTCTTATTGAATGCATGGGGTTTTTCAAGAATAATCTTAGCACTCAATTCATCTTGAACCATTATTCTACATTCATGCATATGATGACCATATATGCCACAGTGATGACATGAGCTGATTCTTGTGTGTGCATGTGACTGGATGGGGAAATGTTTTGTACTATGCACTTGATCATGAGGTCTAACAGAGTTAGAAAAGGCCTTAACAACAATAGATGAGAGTTTGGTTTTCCTTTTACTTCCAGCCTTTTCCTGATTACTTTCATTCTTCAAATTTTTATTCTTATTTTCAGTTCTCTGAGCAGTGAAGTTAGCTTTGTATTTGTTTAGCTCAGATTCACACGCAATCATCTGCTGTTGCAAAGCATCATTCAGGTTCTTCAGAGTTTCATTTTCTTGTTGAACCATTATTTCGTTGTTGTTCTCATTTTCCTTCACAACTGATTTTCCTTTTTCAAATGACAACCATCTTTCAGAGAAGACAGTATTAAGAACCATTAGCTTTTTATTTTGATCTTTAAGATACATGTTTTCTTCAATCAGCTTATTTTGACATTGATCATTTTCCTTCTTCTGAGCCAGCAAGGAATCATTTTCTTCTTTCAATGATCTGATTTCATGCATCATTTCTTTTCTTAGTTTATTTTTCTTAGATTTAACCTTATCATATTTCTCAATTAAGTGCTCATTTAACACAATCAAGTCCTCAATACAAAAATTTCCAGTGTCAGAGTTTACCTGTGATGAAGTTTCCTCCATATGATCCTGGTCTTCGTCTGCTACCATGAGACACTTCACCTCTTCCTGACTTGTGATAGCAGCAACCATATTAATAATTTCTGACGCACTGCAGTAGTCAAACACACAAGGAAACTTGTCAGTATTTGTAGCCCTTCGAGTTAGCTCCAGGGCCTTCTGATTCTCTGCGAATTTCAAGTGATCTGAAGTTTTCCATAAGGATTTATCCTTTGGAACTTCATAAGAGCTGTGTGCGATTATTATCCATAGATCTGGATTAATCTGCATCACGTACTCTCTAAATTGATTAAACCACTTGTAAAAACCTAGACCCTCAAACTTTGGAGGATCAATCATGATTTCCATGCTCAGACAGAATAAGAGTTCTAAATAGAACACTAATCAAACACAATGCAAGCAAATGAATCAACTCAGATCGCACCGAAGCCAATTACGGATCGGATCTGCAGATCGCTGGACCCTCGGTGCAGACACCCGCTCTGACACCAACTGTTAGGTTCGGTGCGGTGGATTAAGAGAGGGGTGAATGAATCAACCCTTTAAAAATTTCGCTCAATTAAAATCTTAGAAAGCTATCAAGACAAAATTAGACAAACTGAAAAACTAATCAAGTCTTCTGTTGAACCAGTAAACAAATATGTGGAGCGCACCTATGCATTCATCTAGCGCCAATCAGATAGAAGAAATCAAACCATAGTAGACAAGAGATTTTTAGGTGGTTCGGTCCTCCAAACCTACATCCACCCCACACTCAAACCCGAGTGTGGATTCCGCTGATACACAGCTTAAACCGCTGGGCCTCACAGCTTGCCTACAACCGCTGAGCCTCACAGCTTACTGTCCGAGGTATCCACCTCACCCCGCTGAGCCTCACAGCTTGCTGTCCGAGGTATCCACCTCGCCCGCTGAGCAACACAGCTTGCTGTCCAGAGAACCACGTTCTCTGCAACGCTGGGGATTATAGCTTACCCGTCCAGTGGAATCCTCCACTGTAAACGCTGACTAACAGCTTGAAGAAAGGTAAAAGTAAAACAAGAAAATGGGAAACAAACAGCAACAGAAAGCTGTATGCGATGAAACACAATGTGGCTCTCAACAGAGCTGACTGGCCTAGATTTGATCCACGGTCCAGTAAAGACTAATCTTCAGACTGCTATCTTCTTTTCTCGATCTCACTGTCTCTCTTTCTTTTTCTTTCTCTTCTGCTTCTTCTCTCTTTCTCTTCTTCACTCTTTTTCTTCTTCTGGATCATGCAGGCTCTCCTCTGCTTTTGCTCTTCTGCTTCAGCTCTCACAGCTTCGATCAGATTTCTTCAGATGGAGAAGTCTTCCTTATATAGCAGTTCCAGCAGGAGCAGCACTGGGCGTGTGTCTTCCACAGTTCCCACCCAAATGTTTTGGCCACGTGTCATCATCTTGTCAGCCCTTCCAGTCTCGGATCACGTGCCCAACCATTAAGCTCCTCGGGTATAAGTCCTGTCAGGTCAGACGAAGAGAGTCATCAGCTTAAGACAATAAAACCTTGTACAGACTTCATTCATGCAAGCAAGACAGTGCATGGCTGTACAGACTTGGTCGAGTGAACCAAATGGAGGTTGTACAGACTTAGTGTATGCAAGACTAAGGCATGTACAGACTTTGTGAATGCAAAGACAAAGCATGTACAGACTTCACGTGTGCAAGGCTATGGCATGTACAGACTTTGTGAATGCAAAGCTAGAGCATAGCAACACACAATGTGCAGACTTCGTGCAATGCATGAAGTAATGTACAGACTTTGTGAATGCAAAGCTAGAGCATAGCAACACACAATGTGCAGACTCTTGAATGATGCAGACTGGGCAAACTCTGTACAGACTTGTATATAAGATGCAGAACCATGTACAGACTTTGTGAATGCAAAGACAAAGCATGTACAGACTTCACGTATGCAAGGCTATGGCAAGTACAGACTTTGTGAATGCAAAGCTAGAGCATAGCAACACACAATGTGCAGACTTCGTGCAATGCATGAAGCAATGCAAACGGATGTATAGACTTAGCATGAGACGCTAAGTGAGACAGTGCAATGTATAGACTTACCTAAGACATCGTGAGCAATTGGACGATGTACAGACTTGATATGCATGAAGCACACGATGCAGCTAGACCTTGTACAGACTTATCAATGTGTAGACTTGCACATATGCATGAACAAGTGAAATGTGCAAACGTTGTATAGACTTTCTAAGCAAGCTGATGTATAGACTTTGTGCAGACTTGCTAGCAAACAATGTGCTGACTATGCCATGAATGTATAGACTTGACCGATGTACAGACTTCAAGTCAAAGGATGCACGATGTACAGACTTCAAATCAAAGGATGCACGATGTACATACTTCAAATCAAATGATGCACGATGTACAGACTTACCAGACGCATGGACCAAGTCTGTATGGACTTGCCACCAATGTACAGACTTTAAACGTGAGTGATGCAGCGATGTATAGACTTTGCATATGCTCTAAAGATGGGCTGTACAGACTTCATATGATGCATGCACAAGACACAACGAATGTGGATGCACTGACAATGTACAGACTTGGTTTCGTGCATGCTACAGGGCAATGTATGGACTTTGAATGAACGAGCATGCATTATATAGACTTTGAGTGATGCACAAACATATGCAATATATAGACTTATGCATTGACTATAGAACACTGCATGACCTAGCACATTCATGCATTCTCCACAGAACAGATCAGACATATGCATTCATGTGATGACTCAAAGTGTTGTTCTTAGCAAAATAATATGGTGACTCATTCATGTTGCTATCATTAAAACACCACATTATCATCAAAGCACAAGGGGCACAACATGGCGGAGTTAATCGATCCGAAGATCACTCGCGCAAGTATGCGGCCTTCCCGATAGGCGTAGCCTAACGTTCGGACAACACCTTTTTATATACCGAACAATGGTATGCGGATGCAACCTTAGACCGACTTAGACGATGACTAGATGTAAATGACACTTTTTTTTGATTTTAGACACCCTAGACTTGAACTGGCTCTGATACCAAACTGATGCGGGATGGACATGCGACTCAACTCCAAATGGATATGCGACCCTCGGACTCAAAACAAGCTCGCGATCGTACCTTTTCGAGGGAAGCGTTGGACGTGCGCGGTTGAGAAATCGGCAAGAGCTAGGGTGGTCAATTCTCTCTTGTGCTCGGATCGGGTCACGGGATGGTCTCGCTCTCTCTCGCAGTAGCGGTGAATATCAATATATAGCGAGCTAGATTAACCTATCATGCTCTCTAGCAGCGGCATATGAAATATATATGAACAAAGCAAGTTGCCGAGCAAGGGGGAGAACATGATACCTCCACGCTCCCGGCGTGGGGAAGACGATCCCGGCCGAATTCGATAACTCCCGGTAACAGTAACGACTTAAATTACAGCAATGAAATATCACCCACTCCACGTAGGGTGGTAAAGGGCTACACAAGTGAGCCCGAGAGGACCGATCTCGGGTTGACGGGCTGCACATGATCACCCCGTCGGCACGGTTTCTGACGGCGTATGTTGCTGGTTGTGGGGCCCACGTGCTGGTCGGTGGAGCCGAGTGGGACCGGGGTGGCACCACTGTGGTGGGGACACCTGGGGAAGTGCTTTCTGGGATGGCGGCGTGCTGGTTCACCGGCCGGAGGCCTGGCGGCTCCGTTCGTCACTCGCCGGATTTGCTTCCCACAGATCTGCAACTTCTATTTTTCAGCGCGCGATCCGGCGAGATCGGCTGCTGCGATCAATCCTGACGTCAGATCGAAGCACAGAAGGTACCGTTGGAAAGATCTTTTGAAGTCCTTCAATATAGGACTAGAGAAATGAACTGGATCTGCACGGATCTGGCCTTAATCTATTTTTGAAGTTTCTGTTGGACAGTTCCTGAAATCTCAGAACAACAGAGTAGTTTCTTGAGAACTACTATTGACCGTAGGGTAGACCTCAGATTCAGGCCTCTAGCTCTTCATAAAAGTTATAGAGGGGAGGGAGACGAAAACGGCAATATTTTTTGTGAAAGGTTTTGTTGAGATTTGGGTGGGAAAAAGTATTTTAGACTGGCGGGTGGTCGGATCTGGACAGAGGTAGGCAGAACTGTAGAGGGATCTGAAAGTTAATTTTAAAAAATAGGTGGTGGCCTGTGGAAATTCCATGAAAATTCTTGGGTGGAGAGGATGGTGGGCAGAACCTCCAGTAATTTTTGGGGTTCCAGAAAAAATCAAAAAGGGGACCAAGAAGGCGAAACTCAGGGTGGCTATGACTGGATCTGAACAAAAGGCAGAACTGGTGGGTGGAGATGCACAAAAATGGAAAATTATAAAACGGGACTATAATTTTTTTTAAAATTTTTTTGGAGAGTTATGATGAACCCTAGAACGTACCCTACAATTATCAGCTCCATAAGATGGGAGAATTGTGAGATAAAATTCTCGGAGTGGCCTTCTGTCTAGCAAGATAGAACCTGGAAAGAACTTCCGACGGTGGCTCGTGGCGGCTCGATGGCGGCACGAACGGCGGCGGCGGCGGCACAGAATGAAATTAGATGTGGAAGGGCTAAGATAGAAGGGTTCACAACCCTGAAATGCAGAGGATGGAGAAGGAAAACCAGAGGGAGAGAGGAGAGAGGGCACACCCTTCTTGCTTCAACTAATTTTCACATAATTTCTTCATTAAATCTCTAATGACACTATACATAGGCTTATATAGAGAATGGCAAGGGGTGGGGGGCTAGGAATTTCGTGGGAAATAGGCTATTTTATTCCCCTATGTGGTCAAAAACCCAAAATAAATAAATTATATATGGAGGGGACACTCCTTTGACTTGGTAGGTAAGGTAGGTGGCCTCCCTTTGACATTTTTAACCACTTGTCTCCCATGTGTCCAATTGACCTTCTAGATGCCACCTAGGACTTTGACCAGCCCCACATGGACCCATATGGCTTATGTGGACCAATGGAGAAGGAGTGAGGGCCCCCTTGCTGGACCTACTGATAATTTGCATAAAAACCCACACAATCCTAGGGAATGACACATTGGCTTACAAAGCCTTACAATTGCACATATACTTTCCCAAGGATATAAAAGTAAACTAAAGGACACAAATGTAAAATAAAAATGTCAATGCTCAGCGTCGATTCCCATCAACTCTCCCCGTGTGGGAGGAACTCCACCCCGTTGAGTAAGGGGTGCGGCTGCTCGTGACGTCGGCGGATCCGTCATCGTACCTGGAAGCGCGGAGTACGCTCCACTCCAAGTAATCGACACCTGCTCACCCCGTATAGATTCGATATGCACACGCTGCCATGGGAATGAGGCTAGAGGTGGACACTCTGGGGTGGGGTCACTCTCAAATGAGGGAAGGCGGCTCGAAGACTCACTAGGAATCACCACTTGTCCCTTATGTGACTAGATCCGATATGAGGTAGAACCGATCCCAATAGTCTGACAAGCCTCGAACTCAAAAGGGCCAACAACGCGAGCATACAAACCGACTCGACTCTATATATGCATAGACACACAAGACCCTAGACACACCTAATGTTAGTCCGACCCGTACATGGGTGACGGCAGATCAGGACACCCGAATGTGTGCCATGCATGCATTAGATGTAACCGGTGGTTGGCGGAATGTGGAATTCCTAGACCTCCTAAAGTGGGCCATGCATGCATATTGGACTTAGAGGTGGGAGGGCCAGGGGTTCCAAATGCATCTTCTTTCTTTCCCCTAGAGGATGGTGTATCTCGCAAGTGAACGGGCTTGGTGGGTGTAGATGACCCGGCCCATGGGGAAGGAGTGTGGTAGTGGATTCCCTTGAAGAAGTGAAGTATATAAGGTGGGTCAAGGGGCCCACTAGGGAATGGGTCAAAGGGATCAAAGAAGGTATGACCCCTTGTGGTAGGTTCCCACAAGTCACGGTCCCCGGTGTAGAAGTCTTGAAGGTGTGGGGAGGCGAATGAAGGCCACTCAACCCCTAGATCCAGGGAGAGGTCTCCAGACGCAGCCAGCACTCCAGAGGAACTTGCATAGTTCCAACAAACACCAAAGGGAGCAAGTAATACATAAAAGGCTTCCTTCGACAAACAAGGTGAAAAACCTGAGAAAAAGAAGGAGACAAGTCTTGGCACCTTACCTGGATCAAGTCCATCGGCCCCTGTGGCATCATCTGTTTGGGTCGGAGAAGGCAACTGCACCTCCGCCTCAACGGCATCACCTGCCAGGGTCGGAGAGGGCAATGATTCCTCCACCACCCGATCATCTCCAGCAAGCACAGGTGGGATAGGGGGCTCCTCCTGCCCCCCCTCATGAGGAGCCGACGTACGCTCCTCTCCGGACTCTAACGCTGCAAGTAACATGAGAATGTCAGCACTCTGCTTTATAGGGCTAACAAGCACCAAATGAAGATGGAAAGGACCACCGCATACCTCTAGGAGTGGCCCTCGCCGAAACTTCCCTACTAGCAGTAGCCCCGGAGGATGAAGAGCTTGAGCTCGAACTCTCTTCTGTCTCCATCTTCGAGCCACCGTCGTCTGAGGAGCTCGATGAGGTCCCCGACGAACTCCCAAAGGTGGCCGAACCGGAAGCTCCTGCAAGCCAACGCAGCAAACAAGGTCATCATGAGACCCAGCTCTATATAAAGATGCCTCCAGTTAAGAGTTGCAAATAGAAAACTCACCGGTCGGAGCACTCCCCTCTGAAACCTTCTCGATGTCGATGATCTCCTCGTCGCCCTCAGCAGGAGCCACTTCTGTGGGCCCCTCTTCTACCACCTCAGCCCCGTCGCGGGGTAGCTCACCCTCTTCTAGAGGCGAAGGTACACAAGTATACAATACCAACATGACCTCAGCGCTAGAAGACAATCAACAACAAGAGGCTTAACAGAAATGATTAAGTCCCCAGCTACGTACCTGAGGGTCCCATGCTCGAAGACCCGACCAGCCCCATAGTACAAGCCGACACCACAGCTGGCAAGGAAACATGCTCCACCCCTGCCAACAGCTGTGATAACAGGCTAGACACTTCTTCAGCTGCGGGCAACATTGAAGCACTCCTCCCCTCAGGCTCCCCCTTAAAGGAGGCAAGGGACACTGAAGGGTCGGTACGAACCAGCTCCTGAATCATCTCCAGAGTGGCGGCTGGATCCTCACCTGGCGAATGACATCATAAAGTCAGTCAGTATCGGCTTCCTCGTGACTATACAATGGGAGGGAAGTGCCCCCCGTAACAGTTCAATACTTAGCCAAGCCATCTTGGGTAGCTGTGGGCTCCTGCCCGTCAACAGATGGGGGCACCTCGCCTCGCATCTCAGAAGAAGCTGTAGTCTCTGATGCCCCGACTACCTCTGCATGACACCAGCAACTATGTCAACTCCCAGAATCAAATACAGCCATGAACGCAACATGCTCGGTCCAAGAGTCATTTACCTGGCTGGGCATCCTTTGAAGCCTTTCATGGCTCAAATTCGGGAAAGGTCTCAACATTGGGGGCGGTCTCGTCCATCATACGAAGAAGTCCCTCCATATCTATCTCATGATCGGCCCCGTTGTCAGGAAGTGAGTCGACCTCCTGAGGTGGCGAGAAGGCCGCGTCAGCCTTGGTCTCCAATGGCGCTGTGAAAGGCAAACCCAATTGCACAAGGTTAGCCAATCGTCAAGGCTGAATCAATATAAAGCAAGCAGGCGGATATGGCACTTACTCAGAGCTGGCTCTCCCTTGATATGCTCCCTGGTAGCGGGTCCCCGAGAGGACTCACCAACCTCCCTGACTCCGGTCTCCACCTGGGGGCGCTTCCTTCGGGGCTGAAGGGCCCCGTCACCTTCCCCGGAAGACGTCCCCGTGGAGGGGTAATCCTTGTCTGCCGCAGAACCTACCAATAAACACAACCACACAGGATCTCTCAGCCATATGCCCTAGAAAATAACAAAGCAGGGCCAACAGGCTAATGAAAAGGTCTTACCTGAAGTCACGAAGGGAGTCAGCGACAGAGGAACTAACTGCTCTGGCTTCAAGCCCACGACCCGTGCGGCCTTCACGACTGCCTCTTTCACGTCCCTCAGGGTGTAGGCACACTCAATGAGGGACAGGAGCTCTACAGGTCCAGCCGACCCAATCGCGTGGGCGATATGACGCCTCCAGTCGTCAGTCGCCGTATCTGCAAAACTCCCATCAGGGAGCACTCGGTCCAGCGAACCCCTCTACTCGAACCCGCAATCAGCCAGAAACTGGGTCCACCAAGTCCTCTACGTTCCGGGTCGAGGTGCCCTGGCTCCAGTACCTCCAGGCGCCGCCCGTGCCTGCTTGAGGGGCTTCAGTGCTCCATTGCCGCTCCGCCCCGTAGACAAAGAGCCTCGGCTACCCCGGGGTGCCTGCTGCGCCAGCCTGTCTACCTCTCGACGGATCCGAGAGAAGCGAGCCTCCAGGTACCCGTCATCTAGTGCAATGAGGGGCAGGTCGTCCCTCAAGAGATGGGTCTCCTCAGCTTTTCGGATCATCGAGGCCTTCGATCGGTACTGATGACTATGCTTGAACCACCACCTGGCGTAGTGGACGTCGAACCGTCCCCTGCGTCTCGGCACAGGCGTCGGCAGTCGCTCCGGCTCTCGGCGACAGTAGAAGTCCCACCACGCCATGGCTAGCAAATGTGTGTTCCGGCCTCTGTACTGATGACCCGCCAAAGGAAACTCCTGGTTCGGCGGGATCCCCTGGTCATACCCGAAGTTCCGAGCGAACCTGTGCGGGTAGTACGGCTCTAAGAAGCTTGTCACAGACCGGTGTGAAGGTAGCACCGCTGGTCGGGTGCTCATCACTCACTCTGTGTACAACGCCGCATCCAGCTCCTACTGGTAAGGTAGGGCGCAGGCCGCCCTTCCATTTGAAGGCACCATGATCAGGTGGGAGTCCCTGGTGGCACCGTCAAAGGGAACACCCTCCTCGTCCCTGCCGGGCAAGTAACACAAGAATCTCCGGACCTCCTCCAGCTGTACGACTGCGTCCCCGTCCGACTGCCCGGTGAAGCTAAACAATAATGGTGCCACCTGGTTCGTCACAGACCCGTGAGACACCAACCCTGGGAACAGTAGGCCAGCCCACGCACTAAGGTAGTGGGTCGGTAGAAGCAGGCTCCGCTCGCGTGGCGCCGGGTGCGCCGCCAGGACCCCCAGCCCCTTGTAAACATTGGCCAAAGCCGTCGAGGCTAAGGCCAACCTCCGTCCCTCTACCAATTGGCACGCAGGCCATAATATCTCTACTCTCAACTGGCCATCCTCCCCGTGTGGGACCACAAATGTCACCAACCAGTACGCCAAGTACGCGGCCAAGTGGGTCACGTCCGGTAGTCTATGGGGGTTCCACCCCTCCTGTGATGCATAGATATACCTGCTATATGTCTGAAAATGCAGCTCCACCTCTGTGTACTCCTCCCAGGAAGTCTGGTCCCTCGCGAACTCCTGGTGAAAGCAAAAGGGTCCGTCATAAAAGTGGCGAATCCATTCGTTCAACGGCACCCTGGGAGTCTGCGCCGCTCTTTCTTTCCTAGCTAGGGCTAAGTCCCTCCAGGTCTTCAGTAAATATCGGTAGCTATAAGAAACCCGGTATATCCCATGTCCGTCAGTATGGCTACGATGGAGGTCATCCAGCACTACCTCCTCGTACCCCTCGCCGCTGATCGGCAACCCGGAGATCCTGTACAGGGACCACAGGTCTAACGAGGTCTCTCCCTCAACCGTTGGCACGGTGTTCCACCTACGGTTGAAGTGCTCTGTCAACGCCTGTAGAAGTCCTGTGTAGCAAGGACACCCATACAGAGCCGCAGTCACAGCATATCTGGTATCAACTCGGTCTAGCAGCACCCGGTAGTGGTGTACTATGCCCATCAACCACTCGGTAGCTCCTTGGCGATATCTGTGTGATGAAATCACTGCCCAGCGGCCATACCAGCTAACGACAGTCTATCGCAGCATCCCGGAAAAAAGGCTGTGGTCATCATAGCCTTCCCCGGCATACTCCAGCCCTGATGGCTCCAGTACTAATCCTAGACTGCCCTTTGTCTCTGTTCGGTGGTGTCCGTGCAAGTCCCAGGAAGCGGGACCCATCACTCCGGTGCGGACTCCGAACTGGTCTGCTCTGCTGAAGAAGCCCAAGCACTCAACACTGGGAAACTGGCTCTGCCTTCAGTAGTCCACAGAAAAACTCGGAAAGCCACAGAAGATAATTCCGTGCAAACTGTCTCGGCCCACCAAGATCGCCCGCTCTAGTCGGCGACGGGCTCCAGCAACCCGTAAGTCACTCTCCTCCATGCCTAGCGGGACGAAGTGCTTGATAAACTCAAACAAGTGTCGGTCCAGAGGGAACTCCACTAGGTAGCCACCACTGCGATCATAAGTGTAGATCCCGCCCGCCTCTGACGCGCGGGCCAACTCCACAGTCCCAACCCCGCTGCCGCGCTTGCCAACGGGGCCCTCTGCCACAATCGTGTGCCCCCTGTTGAGCTGCTCCACATTAGCCGCAGTGATGACCGGCGAGCCTGAAGGGGGCATGGGCCACTCGGTCCTCTTCACCCAGTGGTCCTCCTCCCGGACCACACGCCTCGGGACCCTCTCGTCCCTGCCAAATCGGGCCATAGCTGCAAGACATAGCACAAAAAAATGGTCAGTATACCAAAAATTCAACACATACAATACAACAAATCACAAACATATGAAGCATCAAAATGCAACTACAACAACTCAAAAGAAGGGGTTCACGGGCCGCACGCCCTCGTCTCTGCCTCCGACGCATGACTCGTGGGGGGCATTTGTTGTACCCGGACTATTTCCCCAGCAAAATACCCAGAAATAAGAGTTCGGGAATTTCCTCGAACACCTTCAAGGTGTGGGCTACCCAGCCCCTCCGACAACCCAGTGGGCCCGACCAACGGCCCCTACCCGCTAGCCGAAGCGCACGGTGGCACTAGCAATCGATCGGGAGCACTCCCGACTCATAAGTTGCAGACTTTCCTCGCACTCTACACGACCACCCGGGCCATCCCGGGGACGCTTCGACTACAAGCCACGCCACGTGGCACTCAGCAAAAAGGCTAAGGGGCCCACCTCGGGACGCCTTCCTTCAACCCTCCAAGGTCAAAGGGAGACCCAAATAGGTCAACCATAGGCTCGGGAGGTCCGCAGTAAGTGTGTACGGCTCACACACATGTGTTCGGCACTCCGCAGAACACCTTGTGGGCGCACATGTTTCAACCCTTCTACACCAACCCACGGGCCACCCTGTGGTTCCAGAACACCAATTGGGTCCCACAACGAGCCCCCAGTAAGTCAGGGCCATCCCCGACCCTCAGACACGTGGCAACAAGCCACTGAACTTATCTCTCGGGCCAACCCAAGGCTACCCTGCCAACCCGCCGTACAACATGGCACGCAACACGAGGCAAGGCTCATGGGCCCAAGGTGCCTCCTCCCAGCACCTACGGACTTCTACCCTTGGCCCTAGGCCAAATCCAAGCCACGTAGGCCACCTGCGCGGCTCGGTCGGCAACCCAGGGTGTGTCGGGCATTCGCCCGAACACCTTGCGAGCGGCCGCTACGACCCGAAGAACAAAGGCCCCCATGGGCCGTTTCAATATCCCGGAACCCTGTATCCTGCAAAGGATATCCCCAGATGACGAAGGAAGACCCCCGGGGGCCATCCCTCGTGGTTGCGACTCGCCCGGGGCCAGTTCACCCCAGGGCATGGCCGCGCCCCCAGAGAGGGTGAATTCCCCAGGGGCCGCGCCCTCTCCTCAGCTCGGAGGCCCGACGGCACTCCCCAGTCCCAGTTCATGGAAATTCCTAACTTCACGGTCCGAGGTTGGTGCAAAGTTCGTTCGTCGTACCCGTGTGTGGAGGGATTCGCGAAGACGGAGTCCCGGGATTACGTTGAGTCACACACGTCAATCCCTCGATCTTTGCACACAAGTAGCCAGTCCACCAGTGTATCCTCCCAGTATCCTTTATCCTCTTTCTTCTTAGCCAATTTGGGAAGAAAATAACACAAAAAATTGAATTTTATAGAGGTGGGACCACTCCCCCTCTCTCTTCTATCCAGTCCACCCAAACCCCCCTGGGAGGGGTTTAGGCGGACCAGCCTGGCCCTCTAGGCTGGTCTGCCTAAACCCCTGGGTAATAAAAAAAGATTTTTTAAAATAAAAAATGGACCACTTCGGTCCACCTAAACCCCCTGGGGAAGGGGGGTTTAGGCAGACCAGACTAGCCCTTGGGGCTGGTCCGCCTAAACCCCCCCTGGAGGAGGGGTTTAGGCGGACCAGACCAGCCCCTTGGGCTGGTCCGCCTAAACCCCACCCCTTCCACTCCGACACACACACAAAAACACACAAATAAAATTCAAATAAAATAAAAATAAATGCATTATTTGGGGGGTTTACCCGGACCAACTTGGACCCCCAACTTGGTCCACCTAAACCCCACCCCCCCACCCCTCCAACTTCTATAAATTGCCCCCTTACCAACAAGCTAAGGGCACGATGCATGCATATGGTACGTGAAGCAACCCACGGACACACTGACACACGAGCAAACTCCCCCGGCCTAATTGTCGCACCCTCAGAGCCCCGAGGCTTTCGACAAGGGTCGGGAACGTAGGAAGACAAGTGGGCGCGCGTTTGGCTTGCTAGTCGGCTCACACACGCCGAGGGTATGTCTCACATACTCTCCTCACGCGGTGTTTAGCCATCTCACACCAAGTCCATCCCCGCTGCATGTAAGATGACTATGCCAACGGCAAATACGCCCGCACCCCGGGTCTGCCCGTGTACGTCAACTTACGACACTTACGACGGTAACGAAGGGCACTTCATAATGCCGCGTCGGCCCCTAAATCGGAACAGCGTGCCCACCGTTCACCTCCCAGTCGGCCGTCGGCCCCTCAGATTGAAAAATCAAGTCTAGTCAGACATCTGGCCCTAGAATCATAGTCCCGGGGCCAACCTCGACTCTCCAGCATGACAACACTCGTCCCCAGAGACCCAGACCTAACCGCTCACCTCGAGCCGCGTCCGATCTCCGCCAGACGCCAGTCCATGTCCGCTCTGGCCACCAAGGCAGTCGAACCTACACCAACTCCTCTGTAAAGAGTTCCTATGGAACACGCGGATATCCACTTTATCACGCAATGACCCGGGGACCGACCCACGTGTCAAAATTATCCCGCGGCTTGCTCCAGTTGTACTTGGGCCCATTAAGGCCCGCTTGTAAAGCCCATGTGGCTCATCATAAAGCCAGTAAAAATACATGTGCCCGCATTCTGGCCCCCAGCTTTCTACCTACACCACTCCGCATCCGTGCCCAACACCATAACCCCAGTAAACACCCCTCGGTCTAACGTGCACCCATAGCTGCTGAATGCCCCCTAGCCCTCTACCCACGGCTTCAGACACATATACAGACTTCTCTTTAGCATGGAACGAAGGTATTCGGATTCAATCCGATGTAAATAAACACCGGTTGCTTGCAGCCCGTGGGGAAAGACGTCCAGTGCACGATTCCTGCAATCGCCTATGCACTCGCACCCATGGAACCTCTTCTCTCCACGTGTCGCCCGATTGCCCGAGCCCACGTGCCACGCCCTGGTGGCGCTTTCCCTGTCAAACCTTGGTTCCATGAGTGATTGTCGAGAAATCGACTGGCACGCCCGCACCTTGTCCGGTTAACCCTTATCCCGACATTCCCGTGCCATTCGACCCTTTTTGACTTTCCGTAAAAAGGAGAGTGCCTGGTACTGCCGTGAGAGGCATGCAACCGTAAGGAGGATACCCGAGATATACCAAACTCCCATATTTTCCATCCTCGTTGTATCCCTTCCTTCACCCCGGTAATCGGCATAAAAAAAACCCGCGTGACAGAAACCCACGCTTATGAAGGAACACTTTATTCCTTCTACTTATAAGCCCTCAACTTGTATTGAATTACCTGACATTCTTGTGGATCATTGTGAGATTGGCCTTAGTATCATCCAGATGCTCTCATCTTTTTATGGGAATCCCAATGAAAATCTTTATAGGCATTTAGATGATTTTCTAGAAATTTACTCCCTAGTCAAAATCTAAAACTTTAGTGATGATGCCCTTAGGTTGATTTTATTTTCATTCTCATTGAAAGATAAAGTAAAATGTGGGTTAAGGAGCTTTGAAAAAACCATTAGGACTTAGGGAAATTTTGCAATTAAAATTTTTGAAAAGATTTTACCCCATAGTCTGAACCAACATTATGAGAAGGGTAATTATAGGCTTTACTCAACTTCCAGGAGAGCATATTCATGAATCTTGAGAAAGGTTGAAGGATTTATTACATCAATATCCACATCATGGCTTGCCCAAATGACATGTTGTGTATGCATTGTATGAGGGTTTATCTAATTATGATAGACAAGTAGTGGACACATGTTGTGGAGGGGCATTCATGAACAAGAGTGAAGGTGAGACTTATAATCTGTTTGAAATTTTGAGTGAGAATTCGATGAATCATGTCTCAATTTCATCTCATAAACAATCTATAGGACCTCTCAGAAAGGATGGGCGCTATAAGATAGAAAATTGGGTAGGGCTTGACTCTAAGATAGACGTTGATGCCATTGTCCAACCCTCATCAAGTCTATATGAAAGTTCAACCCAAACTTCTAAGGAAGCCTACAATTTTTGTTCCAGTCCCACTCACCATGTGAGTGAGTGTCCTACTGTAGCCCGACTCCCACCAGTTATCTAAGCTCAAGTCCAAAATGCTTTAGGATTCTCTCAACTCAAGTGTGATATCCTTTCAGATGATTATAATCTAGGCTGGAGTAATCACCCGAATTTCTCTTGGATGGATCAAACAATCCAAGGCTCTTTGTCTAAACTTTCACCCCAAGAATCCCATGAGCGGCCCATGTGTAATCAACTTCAGCCCAACTCATCTCACCCCAACTTCAAAAGCAACATCAATACTAGGGTGGATTCATCATGCCACTACTCTAAACCTCAAATTGTGTACTCTCAGTCTACTTATCATGACCATGTTTCAATTTTACATCAACCTCCTCAACACGTGAATGATGATGATGATGATCTTATGCCTGTCATTTTAGCTCAAGATGTCAATAGTGGGGGTGTGGGAGAGTGCACTAGCAATACCATGATGAAGGAAGGGAAGGAATTAGGGGGTAGATTGAAAGATAATGATGATCATATTGATATCATCACCCCATTCTATGAATGTTTTAAGGTTGAGAATATCACTGCGAAGAATAGTGGCCCAAACAACTCAATTAAGGATATACATGATGATGCGGGATGGACACGCGACCTGGGACTCTAGCTCACGATCGCCCCTAAGCGAGGGAAGACGTGGGACCGAGCGCGGTTGAGAAACTGGCTGTGAGTCTCGGGTATCGACTTTTCTGCGTTAACTCAGATCGAGTCACGGGACGGGTCACTCACTCTCTCTCGCAGCGGTGATAAAAATATACGAGCTAGATACGTAACACTCGCAGCGGCATTCAAAAATATATGAATTGAGCAAAATGCGATAAGAGAGAGGGGGCGAGTTTACCTCCACGCTCTGGACGTGGGGAAAACGATCCCGGCCAAGTCAGTAACTCCCGGTACAGTAAATATTTAAATTACAGCAGTGAATTTTGATGCCCACTCCACGCAAGGAGGTAACGGGCTACAAGTGGGCCCGGGAGGACCGATCTTGGGTTGACGAGCAACACTTGGATCCGCTCATTGGTGCCGTCCGGAAGACGCTTGCTGCGGGTTGTGGGGCCCACGTGTGACTCAGCCCTCCGAATCCGGTGGGGTGGGTCCCGTTGTGAATGGGGGACCTGGAGGAGCGATCCCTGGAACGGCGGCGCGCTGGTTCGCCTTATGGAAGGCAAGGTGACTCCGACCGGCAAGAGTGAACTTGCTGTCCATGGATCTGCACTTCTGTTTTTGGCCTGCGCGACTCGACAAAACTCGCTGCTGCGATCACTCCCGACGTCGGATCGACGCGAAAGTGGTACCGTTGGAACGCTCTCTCAGAGATCTTCAACCAAGGACTAGGACAGTAAATTTGAAGACTCTGTATTTTTCGTGGTGGATTTTACAAGGGACTGACTGACAGACTCAGAAAACTCAGGACAGATCTAAGTTTTTCTGAGAACTTGTGTTGACCACGACTCAAACCACATATCTAGAACTTGGACTCTTCATAAAAGTTGTAGAGGGGGAAACAAGAAAAATAGGAATAATTTTTATTTGACTTTTGGTGGAGGTTTCGAATTTTTGAGGATTTTATACTTGCTGGGGGTCAAATCTGAACTGCACAGGACAGAACAGAATTGGGAAAAGACAGCAATTTTTAAAAATAGTAAAAGGACTCAAAAATTCCAAGAAAATTTGTGGATGATGGGGTGGTGGATAGAACTCTCAATAAAATTGCTGACCCAAGAAAGTAAGGGGAAGGGGGTCAAAATGTGGAAACACGGGGTTGCTATGATAGGATCTGAACAGTAGACAGAACTGGAAGTTGGGGGAACACAAAAATGGAAAAATAGAAAATAAAGGGTAAATGACTGGATTTTTTTTGGAGGCTGGGGTGGATGTGGATGACTCACCCTCCAAGTTTGGACTGGATCTGAGCTCCGGATGGAGAGCTAAAATTTGAGCTTTGAGGCTCTGTCCTGATGTAGATAGAACTCCGGCGATGATGGCGGTGGTGTGATGGCGGTGCGATGGCGGAGGCAGCAGAAACAAAATTCAGAGGATAAGAGGGAGAGATAGAATGAGTCTCACACCCTGGAATGGTAGAATTCCATCTGCAAGAGGGGGGAGGAGAGAGGAGGAGGGCACACCCTTCTTTGGCTCCAACCAAATTCATATTTTTTCTCTTCATTAAACCTTACAAAACACTATACATGGGTTTATATAGAAGGGGAGGAAGGGGGAGGGGGATGGAATTTCGTGGGAGAGAGGGGATGGGGTAGCATTTTCTTCCCCCATGTGGTCAATTGGCCAAAAAAATAAAATACAAAATGTCATTTTAATGTGGGGCACCCCACTTGACTTAAGGGGAGGCATCTTGGACATTTTAAGCCCATTGTCCCCTTTGAATGTCAAACAATCTAGAAGCCCACCTAGGACTTTGACCAGTCCCACATGGGTCCCTAGGGCTTAGGTGGACCAATGGGAAAGAGTGTGGGGGCCCCTTGCTGGTCCTACTGGACTTTTTGCACAAAAACCCACTAAAACTTAAAGACTCACATTTTGGCTTATAAAGCTTTACAATTGCACATATATTTTCCCAAGTATATAAAAATAAGGAAAAGGACACAAATATAAATTAAAAATGTCACTGCTCGCCGTCGATTCCCATCAACTCTCCCCAGGTGGTAAGAACTCGACCTCGTCGAGTAAGGGGGCGGCTGCTCGAGAAGCTCCGACGGATCCGTCACCGAACCTGGAAGGGCGGAGTACACTCCACTCCAAGTAATTGATACCTACTCATTCCGTATAGATTCGATATGCACACGCTGCTGGGGAATGAGGCTAAAGGTGGACACTCCATTGTGGGGTCACTCTCAAATGAAGGGAGGCGGCTCAAAGACTCACTAGGAATCACGCTGGGTCCCTTATGTGACTAGATCCGATATGTGAAGTAGAACCGATCCCAAAGTCCGACAAGTCTCATACTCGAAAGGGACTAACAACGCGAGCATACAAAACTGACTTTATTCGATGTATGCATAGACACACAAGACCCTAGACACACCTATTGTTAGTCCGACCCGTACATGTGTGACGGCGAACCAGGACACCTGAATGTGTGCCATGCATGCATGTTATGAACCCAGAGGTTGGTGGCATCGGGAACACCTAGACGCCCAAGTATGACCCAGTCATGCATGGATGGCCCTTTGGAATTGGGAGACTTGAGAGGGCTAGAGAGTCGGGTGTTGGTGTATCGAGATTGGGCTTAGTGGGTGTAGATGGCCCGGCTCGTGGGAAAAGGGTGTCATAGTGGTCTTCCTCGAAGAAGTGAAGTATATATGGTGGGTCAAGGGGCCCACTAGGAAATGGGTCAAAGGGATCAAAGAAGGTATGACCCCTTGTGGTGGGTTCCCACAAGTCACGGTCCCACGTATGGACGTCTTGAAGGTGTAGATGGTCACCTTCATGCAGTGTGGTAGGTGGGACGGTGATCATATGTAGGAAGTATGATTCCTCCCTCGGACAAAAGGGTATGAAGTCGGGCTCTGTCGACATGGGGAGAAATAAGAGAATCTCCGTGGTGACATAACCCATGGTGCACACGGAGGTAATGGACCCTAAGGCCGGATGGGTGAAGCTAAGACTAGTGGGTTGGTCGAAGCCTCGGGCCAATAAGTGCGTCAACTTCCATTGCCAACCTAAACCCAAAATAAGGTCACCCAATGTATCAACATGGTGACTAGACTGGAATGTCGTGTGGTAGGAGTTGTCCAACACTAATGGTAGGGTGGGGTCCATAGATGGGTAAGGAGGTGGGACCAGGCCATCCTTGAGCCAGCTAAGAAGTGGCTCGGCTATGAAAAGCGTACACGTTAGAAACACGGGTGGCTCGGGCTGAGGTGGCTCCGAATAAAGATCGGAAGGTGAGGGTGATGGCAATGAAGCCCTCCTGGGTGGGGAAGGATTGTCCTCCTTGAGGAGAAGAGGTCCTTGGGGTGGCATCGGGATGTGAGGCTCGGGCAGGCCTAGGCCATCCACTCGCGTACTCAACCCTTCCATCCGATCTACCGCTGTGGTCAACACATCCAAACATGTACTCAACCCATCTATATATGTAGTCAACCCTTGCATGTGTCCCATAATGGCTTGGAACATTGCGGTCACTTCATCGGAACTATGGGCTCGGGATTCTGCCATGGGTGCAAAGATGGGGTTGGATCCCCTAGGAAAGGATATGCAAGGCCATTTTTTTATGTTTTATAAGCAAAATGTTATGCCAACTAATGCAAGCACCTAGACACGACTTAGAATGTACTTGGCGAAGCTAATCGATCCGAAGATCCACTCACACAAGGCTGCTACCTTCCCGATAGGCGTAACCTATCATTCCAGGAACACCTTTTGATATACTGAATAAAGGTATGCGATGCAACGTCGGACAGACTTAAACTTAGACTCGACTTAGACAATGACTCTTTTTTTTGTTTCGAACTTAGACACAAAGACTACCCTAGACTCAACTGGCGCTCTGATACCAAATTGATGCGAGACGGACACGTGACCTGAGACTCTAGCTCGCGATCGCCCCTAAGTGAGGGAGACATGGGACTGGGCGCGGTTGAGAAACCGGCCGTGAGTCTCGGGTATCAGATTTTTTGTGTTAACTCGGATCGAGTCACGGGACGGGTCACTCACTCCCTCTCTCGCAGCGGTGATAAAAATATACGAGCTAGATACATAACACTCGCAGCGGTATTCAAAAATATACGAATTGAGCAAACTGCGATAAGAGAGAGGGGGCGAGTTTACCTCCACGCTCCGGGCGTGGGGAAGACGATCCCGGCCAAGTCAGTAACTCCCGGTACAGTAAATATTTAAATTACAGCAGTGAATTTTGATGCCCACTCCACGCAGGGAGGTAACGGGCTACAAGTGGGTCCGGGAGGATCGATCTTGGGTTGACGGGCAGCACTTGGATCCGCTCGTCGCTGCTGTCCGGAAGATGCTTGCTGCGGGTTGTGGGGCCCACGTGCGACTCAGCCCTCCGAATCCAGTGGGGTGGGTCCCGTTGTGAATGGAGCACCTGGAGGAGCGATCCCTGGAACGGCGGCGTGCTGGTTTGCCTTGCGAAAGGCGAGGCGACTCCGACCGGCAAGTGTGAACTTGCTGTCCACGGATCTGCACTTCTATTTTTGGCCTGCGCGACTGGGTGAAACTCGCTGCTGCGATCACTCCCGACGTCAGATCGACGCGAAAGTGGTACCGTTGGAAAGCTCTCTTAGAGATCTTCAACCAAGGACTGGGACAGTAAATTTGAAGACTCTGTATTTTTCGTGGTGGATTTTACAAGGGACTAACTGACAGACTCAGAAAACTCAGGACAGATCTAAGTTTTCCTGAGAACCTGTGTTGACCACGACTCAAACCACAGATCTAGAACTTGGACTCTTCATAAAAGTTGTAGAGGGGGAAACAAGAAAAATAGGAATAATTTTTATTTGACTTTTGGTGGAGGTTTCGAATTTTTGAGGATTTTATACTTGCTGGGGGTCAAATCTGAACTGCACAGGACAGAACAGAATTGGGAAAAGACAGCAATTTTTAAAAATAGTAAAAGGACTCCAGAAATTCCAAGAAAATTTGTGGATGATGGGGTGGTGGACAGAACTCTCAATAAAATTGGTGACCCAAGAAAGTAAGGGGAAGGGGGTCAAAATGTGGAAACACAGGGTTGCTATGATAGGATCTGAACAGTAGACAGAACTGGAAGTTGGGGGAACACGAAAATGGAAAAATAGAAAACAAAGGGTAAATGACTGGATTTTTTTTGGAGGCTGGGGTGGATGTGGATGACTCACCCTCCAAGTTTGGACTTGATCTGAGCTCCTGATGGAGAGCTAAAATTTGAGCTTTGAGGCTCTATCCTGATGTAGATAGAACTCCGACGATGATGGCGGCGGCGCGATGGCGGTGCGATGGCGGTGGCGGCAAAAACAGAATTCAGAGGATAAGAGGGAGAGATAGAATGGGTCTCACACCCTGGAATGGCAGAATTCCATCTACAAGAGGGGGGAGGAGAGAGGAGGAAGGCACACCCTTCTTTTGCTCCAACCAAATTCATAATTTTTCTCTTCATTAAACCTTACAAAACACTATACATGGGTTTATATAGAAGGGGAGGAAGGGGGAGGGGGTTGGAATTTCGTGGGAGAGAGGGGAGGGGTAGCATTTTCTTCCCCCATGTGGTCAATTGGCCAAAAAAAGAAAATACAAAATGTCATTTTAATGGGGGGCACCCCCTTGACTTAAGGGGAGGCATCTTGGACATTTTAAGCCCATTGTCCCCTTTGAATGTCAAATCATCTAGAAGCCCACCTAGGACTTTGACCAGCCCCACATGGGCCCCTAGGACTTAGGTGGACCAATGGGAAAGAGTGTGGGGGCCCCTTACTGGTCCTATTTGACTTTTTGCACAAAAACCCACTAAAACTTAAAGACTCACATTTTGGCTTATAAAGCCTTACAATTGCACATATATTTTCCCAAGGATATAAAAATAAAGAAAAGGATACAAATGTAAATTAAAAATGTCAATGCTCACCGTCGATTCCCATCAACTCTCCCCGGGTGGGAAGAACTCGACCCCGTCGAGTAAGGGGGCGGCTGCTCGAGAAGCTCCGGCAGATCCGTCACTGAACCTGGAAGGGCGGAGTACACTCTACTCCAAGTAATCGACACATGCTCATCCCGCATAGATTCGATATGCACATGCTGCTGGGGAATGAGGCTAAAGGTGGACACTCCATTGTGGGGTCACTCTCAAATGAAGGGAGGCGGCTTAAAGACTCACTAGGAATCACCAATGGGTCCCTTATGTGACTAGATCCGATATGTAAAGTAGAACCAATCCCAAAGTCTGACAAGTCTCGTACTCGAAAGGGACTAACAACGCGAGCGTACAAAACTGACTCAACTCGATGTATGCATAGACACACAAGACCCTAGACACACCTATTGTTAGTCCGACCCGTACATGTGTGACGGCGGACCAGGACACCTGAATGTGTGCCATGCATGCATGTTATGAACTTGGAGGTTGGTGGCATGGAGAACACCTAGACGCCCAAGTATGACCCAGTCATGCATGGATGGCCCTTTGGAATTGGGAGACTTGAGAGGGCTAGGAGAGCCGGGTGTGGAAGAGCCGGGTGTGGGTGTATCGAGATCGGGCTTGGTGGGTGTAGATGGCCCAGCTCGTGGGAAAAGGGTGTGATAGTGATCTCCCTCGAAGAAGTGAAGTATATATGGTGGGTCAAGGGGCCCACTAGGAAATGGGTCAAAGAGATCAAAGAAGGTATGACCCCTTGTGGTGGGTTCCCACAAGTCACGGTCCCACGTATGGAAGTCTTGAAGGTGTAGATGGTCACCTTCATGCAATGTGGTAGGTGGGACGGTGATCATATGTAGGAAGTATGATTCCTCCCTCGGACAAAAGGGTATGAAGTCGGGCTCGGCCGACATGGGGAGGAGTAAGAGAATCTCCGTGGTGACACAACCCACGGTGCACACGGAGGTAATGGACCCTAAGGCCGGATGGGTGAAGCTAAGACTAGTGGGTTGGTCGAAGCCTCGGGCCAATAAGTGCGTCAACTTCCATTGCAAACCTAAACCCAAAATAAGGTCACCCAATGTATCAACATGGAGACTAGACTGGAATGTCGTGTGGTAGGAGTTGTCCGACACTAATGGTAGGGTGGGGTCCATGGATGGGTAAGGAGGTGGGACCAAGCCATCCTTGAGCCAGCTAAGAAGTGGCTCGGCTATGAAAAGCGTACACGTTTGAAGCACGGGTGGCTCGGGCTGAGGTTGCTCCGAATAAAGATCGGAAGGTGAGGGTGATGGCAATGAAGCCTTCCTGGGTGGGGAAGGACTGTCCTCCTTGATGAGAAGAGGTCCTTGGGGTGGCACCGGGATGTGAGGCTAGGGCAGGCCTAGGCCATCCACTCGCGTACTCAACCCTTCCATCAGATCTACCGCTGTGGTCAATACATCCAAACATGTACTCAACCCATCTATACATGTAGTCAACCCTTGCATTTGTCCCATAATGGCTTGGAACATTATGGTCACTTCATCGGAACTATGGACTCGGAATTCGGCCATGGGTGCAAAGATGGGGTTGGATCCCCTAGGAAAGGATATGCAAGGCCATTTTTTTATGTTTTATAAGCAAAATGTTATGCCAACTAATGCAAGCACCTAGACACGACTTAGAATGTACTTGGCAGAGCTAATCGATCCGAAGATCCACTCACACAAGGCTGCTACCTTCCCGATAGACATAACCTATCATTCCGCGAACACCTTTTGATATACCGAATAAAGGTATGCGATGCAACCTTGGACCGACTTAAACTTAGACTCGACTTAGACAATGACTCTTTTTTTGTTTTGTTTCGGACTTAGACACAAAGACTACCCTAGACTCAACTGGGGCTCTGATACCAAATTGATGCGAGACGGACACGTGACCTGAGACTCTAGCTCGCGATCGCCCCTAAGTGAGGGAGACATGGGACTGGGCGCGGTTGAGAAACCGGCCGTGAGTCTCGGGTATCAGCTTTTTCGTGTTAACTCGGATCGAGTCACGGGACGGGTCACTCACTCCCTCTCTCGCAGCGGTGATAAAAATATACGAGCTAGATACATAACACTCGCAGCGGTATTCAAAAATATACGAATTGAGCAAACTGCGATAAGAGAGAGGGGGCGAGTTTACCTCCACGCTCTGGGCGTGGGGAAGACGATCCCGGCCAAGTCAGTAACTCCCGGTACAGTAAATATTTAAATTACAGCAGTGAATTTTGATGCCCACTCCACGCAGGGAGGTAACGGGCTACAAGTGTGCCCGGGAGGACCGATCTTGGGTTGACGGGCAGCACTTGGATCCGCTCGTCGGTGCCGTACGGATGACGCTTGCTGCGGGTTGTGGGGCCCACGTGCGACTCAGCCCTCCGAATCCGGTGGGGTGGGTCCCGTTGTGAATGGAGCACCTGGAGGAGCGATCCCTGGAACGGCGACGTGTTGGTTCGCCTTGCGGAAGGCGAGGTGACTCCGACCAGCAAGTGTGAGCTTGCTATCCACGGATCTGTACTTCTATTTTTGGCCTGCGCGACTGGGCGAAACTCACTGCTGCGCTCACTCCTGACGTCAGATCGACGCGAAAGTGGTACCGTTGGAAAGCTCTCTTAGAGATCTTCAACCAAGGACTGGGATAGTAAATTTGAAGACTCTGTATCTTTCATGTCCAGTTTGTGAAGAAACTTGTGAAGGGCTTTGAAGCTTCGAATTCTCGCCGTGCCTCGTGGAGAATAGCGAGAGGGAGCGCCTCCTTGTTCGTTTGTCGTCTTCCTCGTGCCATACGTCGCTGCGGTAGGATGAGTTGTTGTTCGTGCTTCGTGATACACGTGCGAGGGATGTTGTGCTTGGTACGTAGACATTTTCCAGCATCTCCATCGTTGTTGTAGAAGTTTCCCTTGCTCGTAGTTATACGTTCAAAGGACAGAGACTTAATCCCGTAGGGATTTTAATACAACCACATGATCCTGACAATCATTGTGGCTTGAGCTTGGCTTATGGCCATCCCCCGATGGGTTTAGATTGTAACCACATGTAGGCTATAAAGCCTTAGACTTTGGAATATCCGACGGGACGACGATACGCCGAATAGAGGGTCCCGTGTAGGAATATCCCATCGGACGGTGATACACCGTACCAAAGCCTTGTCACATGCGGAATCAATATCCTAAAATTTAAGATGATAAATTACGGGTGCAATAGTACCCCAGTAAACATTCTGAATTAATTATAATCCTACTAGAATGAATTCTACGGGACTTGTGATTATTGATGAAAATGGTTCTTTTCGTCACAAAAACTTGAATGAGGGTCACGACATGATAACAACAGTAAATGAACTTCCTAAGCAAGGTAACATATAGAAAGGATCTAAAAGAAAAGTAAAACAGAACGTAATAAAGGTAGTTGTGGTGTAAGCTATTACTGGCTAGAGGATGTTCTTGGTTCAGTATTATGTCGCATGGGACTAAGGGACAGCTAACTGCTTTGCTAATACAAATTTCCACAGCTTGAGAACAACCACCAGTTCTTTGGCTAAGTTGTGAAACCTTCTTTCAGGCGTATATGAGGAAGAAGAATTAATGGAATCATGGTTGTTTAAACCTTGAGCATATGGTGCATGGAGCTGCCTACTTGGCATTTGTGTGAATTTTTCTTTTTGCCTTTAGGATCTTACAATACTACACTCAACAACCTACGAAAGACACTCGGAGCGTTTGTTCATTTGTTTCGGCCCGTGTGGGGTAAGTCCCCGGGTCTTGTACTTATGCCCCTACGGGGTATATTTACGTTTGTGCCACTCAGCGGGTCATGTTTGTAATTATGCCCCTCTGCGGGCCACGTTTGTAAGTCTTTACGTCCCGGGATGACTAAGTCATGTATTTCTGCCCTTATAATGGCAAAATTACAAAAATGTCCTCCCCGAGATCGTAAAACACCCAAGTCCTGTAATTTGCAGTTATACCCTGTGACTTTTATAATTGGGGTTACGCCCCTATCTCCCGCTCCAACGTGGAACTCTGTACAGTCGACAACTCGCCGACAACCTTTGTACTCATTTGGAATACAAAAGCACTCAGCATGTATCCTCGGGTGGGAAAATTATAAGAAAAGCCCCGACTTCTGGAAATTGCATATATACCCCTCCTTCGATCAAATTGACAGATGTGTGCCTTCCATGAAGCCCCTTGTCACTACTTCGGTCCGGGAGTGTTGTCAGCTCAGTCACCTCGGAGAGTCAGGGACCCGATCCTACTTCCATTCCAGCCCAGAAATTTCAGAAATACCCCTGGCCTGGTAATATTACTAAAATACCCCTAGGGTGGGAATATTACTAAAATACCCTCGGAGTCCAGAAAACTCCTCTCTACTTCAAAAATGCCTATGGCTTCCGCATATTTGCACTTGTATTCCCAAATCTTAGGGTTTTGCCTAGACTTAGCCCTAACCTTGTCTACTTGTTGGTGGTGAATGAATGGAAAGCTCCCTAAGTGAGAGTACCCTTAACATCAGAACCTTGTGAAAGACTTTGGGGATTTCTTTGACAGTCAAACAAAGGTGTTCAGACGTTAGGTCGATGTAAATCAACACTGACTACGGTCAGTGGGGAGAGGTCCAGCACTCGAACCCAAATCGTCTGATACTATGCGCACCCACGGAATAAACCTCTCTATGCAGAGGAATGTCTCTTTTCAAAAAGAACATTTATTTTTCCCACGCAAAAATATTCCGTGTCTCACAGACTGACACGCCCGGTGGGACTTTTCTCGCATTTCTTCTTTATGTCAAAGAAAGTCCTCTAAACCTTCTTCAAGGTTCTAATTGCCCCTCTTCCTCTTACAGGACGGAAAGAGGAGGGTACACCTCTCTATTCATTTGAGAGTTCTTCGTGCATCTGCACGCTACTCCTTTTGTGCTACGCACGACCACCACCAACACCAGCAGCAGCGATGGCAGCCGTCACCTACGGCCCCCAAGTCATTATCGACCATGCCAGGTTCGGATACCTGGCAACTCCGATCGTCTTTGGCGACTTCCCAGCGGTCATCGGCTCGCCCTTCTTCTTGGGCGTGGTGCCCGTGGCTGAAGCTAGTTCAGCCATGCCTGCAACAACTGTCAGGGGCGTCAGGCCCTCGGCTCCATCGACTGGCCGGGTTCGTTGGGACAACCTTGGTCCAAATGGCCTCCTCCGGTTGAGGCTGGAAGGTGGCATTGATTGCCTGAGTAATTATTTCAGGAGACAACTCCTGGAACTCTGCCAGTCCACTATAGGGCCTCTGGGGGCTTTGTGGTTCCATCGACTTTGCTTGGGCTGGTGGCTTGGCTTGCTTGAGCTGCTGAGGCCTTTCTACAATTGGCAGCTGTGCCAGCTTGATAGAAGCTTTAATTGGGGCCTTCGCAGGCTCAAGAGGTTGAGTCCTCTCCACGACTGATGGCCTTGCTGACTTGGCAGGAACTTTTGCTGAAGGCTCTGACGCCTTGGCCTTGCCTTTGTTGTCTGGCCGAGAGTTCTCTCTTAAGATGATACCAGGCGGACTCGACCTAGGACGGACCTTGGAACTCTCTCCCGCGGCATGGCATCCTGGGTTCTGGACCTTAGGCCCTTTATAGGTGGCCTTGCCTTTAGTGAGTAATGGGAATTCATCATTTTCAGCCGGCTTACTTGGTAGGGCTAATCGGGAGAAAGCCTCAGTTTCTCGCCGAACCTGCTGGAGAGTCTCCCTGGCGGCCTCTGCAAGGTGCAACCTCGTCATGGAGTTCCCCTGAGTATCGACAACCCCTCTCTGGATGAGGGCTTCAATGAAGTCTTGAACCTCTGGGCATTGCCGAGTGGGGTGAGACACCCTTGCATGATACTTGCAATAGCGGTAGTGACTCTTGGCCGTCTCATTGTAATAAGACGGTGGGTCATGTGTCAGCACCCAGCCATCTTCCAAAAGTTTGTCAAAAGTCTTCTCAGTGTCTTCCTTAGGGAAAGAACACTGATGAGATGGTCGACACCCTGGATACCATAGTGTAGACTTGGGTGATTGGGAACTGGCTCCCTGGGAACTAACTCCCTCCTCCTGCGGCTCGGGGAACTGGAAGGCTGCCGATGCATGTATGACGTTGACGGAGAAGTGAAGGCTCTCCCGTGCATGCGGCTGCGGTGGATCGACCAGGAATTCACCCATGTTGACCTTCCCTCGCTTGATTAGGTCCTCGGCGAGGTCCTTGAATGGCTCACAGTTGTGGATAATATGGCCAACAACTTCATGGTAGGGGTAATAGCCCTGATGAAAAGCAGCACCTGGTGTTTGTTCCATGGGTGATGGGCTTATGAGTCCAACCCGCTGGCACGCGAAGAAGATGTTTAGAGTCTTCCCGCAAGGGAAAGAGTATAACTTCTCTGGGAGCTCGACTTGAAGTGGAGCCTCCTCACCTTCCAGCGAGTCCTCCTCATCTTTGGATGAATCTGAAGACTCTTCAGAAAGTCAGCCCCTGAGCGGAGCCCGGCCGGTAGGTGATACACCTGCCTCCCGTATGTGGGCTGGAGCTAACCCCCTGCCAAATGGGCCAAAAGGGAAAGTGGACAACTGCTGATCAATGCTTTCCAGGAACTGCAGCAGGCGCCTCTGTTCTCGTCGCAGCTGTCGGACTTCCCCTCAGATCTTCCGGATGGTCCTCGACAGCGCTAAACATTCAGGGAATGAGGAAGGAGCTGTCCCCGGGCCAATGTGGGACTGTTGATTTGAAGGCTCGGCCTCCGAGGCGTTAGAGCTCAAGACCATCGCCACCATATGAACCACATTAGCCGACCGGTTCGATCGGCTCCAGGCATGAGGTTGAGGTGGGTCGACTGCGTGGCCCAACATATTTACCAAGCCCTTTTGAATGAGCTCTTCCGCTATGTTCTTGAAAATATAGCAGTCGCCGATGGTGTGACCCAACCTTCTGTGATACACACAATAGGTAGGATCCTCTGTCTTGTCCACCTCTGAGGGCTTCCGCGGATCCGGCAGAGTGACGAGCTGCTCTTTCATGCATAGATCGAAGAGCATTTTAGTATGCTCTTTCCTGAAGGAATACGGCTTCTGCATGTTCTCCGCCAACCAAGACGCGCTTGCCTTGACATCAGGCTTCTTGCCATTACCTTTAGACTTTCCTTCCCCTTTATCTCCATTCGTCGGGGAGAAGTCAATGGCATTTACCTCGTAGCTGCTAGCTAGACGGTCTTTGGAGGATTTACCTTTGGCAGAAGCTTGTGTAGGGTGGTCGGCAAAGAACATCTCAATTTCCGCCACCACCGTGTTCAACTGGTCAAAGCTTTTGATATTAGAGCCCAGAAGCTTTTCGCTGACTTCTTCCGAGAGACCCCTGCGGCAGATGGTGATCGCATCTTCAGGCGTCGGAAGATTATCGCAGTGCATGCTGACGTCCCTCCATCTCTTGATGAAGTCTAATGATGTTTCACCCTTCTTCTGTCGAAGGGAACAAAGCTCTACTAAGGAGACTTTGCGTTCGACCATTTGGAAGCGGTCGACAAACTTCTTCTGCATATCAGCCCAATCAGATACTGAATTAGGCTTTAACATTGAATACCACTGGAAGGCGGTGCCAGTCAAGGACGTGGCAAAATACCACAGCAAATATGCCTCTTCCGGGGCTAATTCACCCATGGCCGTCATGTAATAGGCCAGGTGTTCATGCGGAGAGCCTTGCCCGTTGAACTTCTGTAGCTTCGGGGCCTTCGGACAATCTGGTGGAAGCTTCTTTAATTGATGATGGAGGGGATATGGCACGCTGTACAAATCAATGGTAGCCACACCCTCGTCATGTTGAGCAAACTTCGCTTCCACGATGCGCTCGATCATCTGCTTCTGCGCCATGAGGCTTTCTGCAGCAGGAGTAGCAGATGACCACGCATTAGCTTCATGCGGCGGGACTTCGAAGTCCACCTCCATGGGAGTCTTGCAGCGGTGACAGAGGCATTGGCGGCGACTGGAGTGGGAGAAGGCTGTTGATCCGCTCCAGCCGGTGCCGCCTGAGGCAGGACAGGAACCTCCTTTTCGCGCAAGAGTGACTGTGGTAGTTTCTTGAGCTCTTGATTCTCCCGTCGAAGCTCGTGCAATGTGGGCGCCCGTGGCTCTTCCCCCAGCTCTTCTTCGTGTCGGGAGTGACTGTCCCCATCAACACTGTGGACGTCTTCCTGGCGCTCTTCTTGCCGTACCTGCTTAGGCTGAGATGTACCGGCGGCCGGTGCTTGCTGCGTCTGCGCTAGAATCCGGGAGACCGGCCTTGACCTCCTTAAATATTGGATGGGTTGGTCAAGCTCTCCCGATGTATTCTCGGGTTGTTTGTCGCCGGAGGTGGCGTAACAGGTGAACACTTTGACGGTGTTATCGGTCACCTGAACCACCCGCTTTTTCTTGGGCGGTTGTCGCTCTGGCTTGGGCAACCTCCCAAGTCTGTCAAAGACAGACACTCGGGATGTGAATGCTTGAGGGGAACAATCCTCCTCCATGTGCATGGAACTGGCCCATGGGGAGGTCGGCCGCACCTTCTTGCCGGCTCCACGGCGCTTCTGCCCCCGCAGAGGCCGGGTTGTAAACCCCGGAGAGACCGAGGCTTCAGTGCTCGGCAGACCCCGCATCCGCTGAAGTTTCGACATGCGGAAGGGCTCCTCCGCCCTGGCACGCCTTATAATCCGGGCCTCCTCCTTGGTGACCCAAATCTTCTTCAGATGGAACTGGCGCTTCTCAATTGGGTTGCCCCCTATCCTTGGACGGGAAGCTCGTGGCTTGGGCCGTTGGAGAGGGCCCTGGGTCGCCGCCGGTACGGCAGACTTCTTCTTCTAGGAAGGGGGCAACCCAATTGAGCGGGATACGAATATCTCCGACGATTACAGTCTTGCCGGAGCGGGATACAGCCGCTTCGGGCTTTGCACCCATGCGGCTACGGCGTTGCCCCCATTGAGTAGGGGCAGCACTTCTGAGGGTGGTTGCATTGGGGTTGGGGCCATTACGGTGACGGCGTTGCCCCCGTTGAGCAGGGGTGGTGCCAGCAGTGATTTGATTGACCGAGAAGACTCGGCCAATAACTGGGGCAGAAGGCCTGATACCTTCGGCCATTGACGTAGCAGCCAAGCGAGCTCGACTGGTTGTCGGGATGAGGGGCTTGACACCCTTTGTCTGTGAAAAGTTAGCAGGATGAAGCCGGCCGGCTATTGCAATAGAGGGTCTGGAACCCTCACAAGCTGACTTATTGGCCGAGCAGACTCGATCAATTGTTGAGGCCGAGGGCCTGACACCCCCGACGGCTGGCTTGTTGGCCGGGCGAACCCGACCGGTTGAAGCAGAGGGCTTGACGCCCTCAATAGTCAGCTTGTGGATCGGACTGACCCGGCCAGCTGCTGGGGCCGAGGGCCTAACACCCCCGACGGTTGTCTTCACGATCGGGCGAACCCGATCAGCTGAAGCGGAAGACCTGACGCCCTCAGTAGTCTTCCTGGCAGAATGAACCCGGCCAGGTGATGGGGCCGAGGGCCTAACACCCCCGACGGTCGCCCTGTTGACCAAGCGAACCTGGCCAGTCGATGGAGCCGAGGGCCTGACACCCCCGACGGTCGTCTTGTTCACCGAGCGAACCCGGCCAGTCGATGGAGCCGAGGGCCTGACGCCCCCGACAGTTGTTGCAGGCTTGGCTGAACTGGCTTCAGCCACGGGCACCACGCCCAAGAAGAAGGGCGAGCCGACGACCTCTGGGAAGTCGCCAAAGATGATCGGAGTTGCCAGGTATCCGAACCTGGCATGGTCGGTAATCTCTTGGGGGCCGTAGGTGACGGCTGCCATCGCTGCTGCTGGTGTTGGTGGTGGTGGTGCGTAGCACAAAAGGAGTGACGTGCAGATGCACAAAGAACTCTCAAATGAATAGAGAGGTGTACCCTCCTCTTCCCGTCCTGTAAGAGGAAGAGGGACAATTAGAACCTTGAAGAAGGTTTAGAGGACTTTCTTTGACAGAAAGAAGAAAGGCGGGAGAAGTCCCACCGGGCGTGTCAGTCTGTGAGACACGGAATATTTTCGCGTGGGAAAAATAAATGTTCTTTTTGAAAAGAGACATTCCTCTGCATAGAGAAGTTTATTCCGTGGGTGCGCATAGTATCAGACGATTTGGGTTCGAGTGCTAGACCTCTCCCCACTGACCGTAGTCAGTGTTGATTTATATCGGCCTAACGTCCGAACACCTTTGTTTGACTGTCAAAGAAATCCCCAAAGTCTTTCACAAGGTTCTGATGTTAAGGGTACTCTCACTTAGGGAGCTTTCCATTCATTCACCACCAACAAGTAGACAAGGTTAGGGCTAAGTCTAGGCAAAACCCTAAGATTTGGGAATAGAAGCGCAAATATGCGGAAGCCATAGGCATTTTTGAAGTAGAGAGGAGTTTTCTGGACTCCGAGGGTATTTTAGTAATTTTCCCACCCTAGGGGTATTTTAGTAATATTACCAGGCCAGGGGTATTTCTGAAATTTCTGGGCTGGAATGGAAGTAGGATCGGGTTCCTGACTCTCCGAGGTGCTGAGGCTCTTTTTGGAGGATTTTAGGGACTACTAGGCCATTTTTAGGTCGTAGGGGTATTTTGATAATTTTATCATACCCTAGACCTAGGTTTAAAGTGATACCCGAGTGTCGGACTGAGCTGATAACACTCCCGGATCGAAGTAGTGACAAGGGGCTTCATGGAAGGCACACATCTGTCAATTTGATCAAAGGAGGGGTATATATGTAATTTCCAGAAGTCGGGGGTTTTGTTATAATTTTTCCACCCGAGGATACATGCTGAGTGCTTTTGTATTCCAAATGAGTACAAAGGTTGTCGGCGAGTTGTCGACTGTACAGAGTTCCACGTTGGAGCGGGAGATAGGGGCGTAACCCCAATTATAAAAGTCGCAGGACATAACTGTAAATTATAGGACTTGGGTCTTTTACGATCTCGGGGAGGATATTTTTGTAATTTTGCCATTATGAGGGCAGAAATACATGACTTAGTCGTCTCGGGACGTAAAGACTTACAAACATGGCCCGCAGAGGGACATAATTACAAACATGGCCCGCTGAGGGACACAAACGTAAATATACCCCGTAGGGGCATAAGTACAAGACCCGGAGACTTACCCCACACGGGTCGAAATAAACGAACAAACGCTTCGAGTGTCTTCCGTAGGTTGTTGAGTGTAGTATTGTAAGATCCTAAAGGCAAAAAGAAAAATTCACACAAATGCCAAATAGGCAGCTCCATGCACCATATGCTCAAGGTTTAAACAACCATGATTCCATTAATTCTTCTTCCTCATATACGCCTGAAAGAAGGTTTCACAACTTAGCCAAAGAACTGGTGGTTGTTCTCAAGCTGTGGAAATTTGTATTAGCAAAGCAGTTAGCTGTCCCTTAGTCCCATGCGACATAATACTGAACCAAGAACATCCTCTATCCAGTAATAGCTTACATCACAACTACCTTTATTACGTTCTGTTTTACTTTTCTTTTAGATCCTTTCTATATGTTACCTTGCTTAGGAAGTTCATTTACTGTTGTTATCCTGTCGTGACCCTGATTCAAGTTTTTTTGATGAAAAGAACCGTTTTCATCAATACTGGCTTGTCACAAGTCCCGTAGAATTCATTCTAGTAGGATTATAATTAATTCAGAATGTTTACTGGGTACTGTTGCACCCGTAATTTATATTCTTAAATTTCGGGATATTGATTCCGCATGTGACAAGGCTTTGGTATGGTGTATCACCGTCCGATGGGATATTCCTACACGGGACCCTCTATTCGGCGTATCGTCGTCCCGTCGGATATTCCAAAGTCTAAGGTTTTATAGCCTACATGTGGTTACAATCTAAACCTCTCGGGGGATGGCCACAAGAAAAGCTCAAGCCACAATGATTGTCAGGATCGTGTGGTTGTATTAAAATCCATACGGGATTAAGTCTCCGTCCTTTGAACGTGTAACTACGAGCAAGGGAAACTTCTACAATAACGAAGGAGATTCTGGAAAATGTCTACGTACCAAGCACAACGTCCCTCGCACGTGTATCACGAAGCACTGACAACAACTCGTCCTCCCGCAGCGACCTACGGCACGAGGAAGACGACAAACGAACAAGGAGGCTCTCCCTCTCGCTATTCTCCACGAGGCACGGCGAGAATTCGAAACTTCAAAGCCCCGGAGACCTCCTTTTATTGAACCCACGCGAGGAATAGACCTGTCCGGGGCCGAAGGGACCCGTCCGGGGTCACCCTTACCCGGACGGGTCCACCTGGAGGAGGAAGAGTCCCGCGCGGGACTCTCCCTGGGCGGGCGGACCCGCCCGGGGTCGTCCGAACCCGGGTGGGACCCACCCGGGGTCCGTGACCCCGTGGAGCCCCCCTCGGGATGCGTGCGGCCCAAGTGGGGACCACCCGGGGTCCGCGACCCCGGGGAGGGCCTCCCGGTCCTTGGTTGAAGAATTCTTCACAAGTTTCTTGGCCAGACTATTTATAGAAAAATTTGTGAAGAATGCGTCCTTGGTCAGAGATGCGTTCATGTGAACTCGTCCCGTTGACCAGACGCGTTCACAATTTTAAATTAATTTTCTTTTAAGAAGACGCGTCCACTAGACCTGTAAACGGATCAGATACGGAGCAGATAGTGTGATATCTGAATTCGCATCCGATTAATAATCGAATTATCTGATTAATAATCGAATTATCTGTCGGATACTTTATTCGGATAATTATCAGATTAATACGAATTCGAATTTGATTTAAATTTTAAACGGATAATTGTTAGGCCTACTTAGAGGTGAGTCATGTGAGCCGTCCGAGAGCATCGTATGTTGTTTTCTCAAAAAAAGGAAAGAGTAGAAGTTATTTTTATTTTGAAGATATTATCAAAATATTAGACTTCATCTTATAAAATAAGAGATAATTTACCAAATAGGTGTAAGTGGATTTCTTATTTTTAAATTATATTTTGAAACAAAAAAGATAAAAAAGAGTAATCAAATAATATATTAAGATTTAAGTTAATTATATATAGAATATGTGTATCTTTATATTTTTATCTAAGTGTTCATATTCGGTCGGATAATATCTAACACGGATATCTCAATATCCGATATCTGATTAAATTATTCGTCGAATATTTTATTCAGATAATTATCTGATTTAACAAAAATAAATTTTAATTCGATTCAAATTTTAAACCGATAATTATCTGACTTAGGTCGCACCATCTTGCAATGTACACACAAAAAAATAAAGAAATTTATCTTATCAAGTCACATCTAACATAGCCCGTACAGTCCAGTCAACTCGGATCACCCATCGGATGGTAAAAAAAATCGATCTGGTAAAGATATATAATCTTTTATTTGTTAGGACTTTACCCATCCGATCGACAATACATGTAAGTGAGACTAACGTAACAATTAAAAAAAATGGTATACCACTGAGTGGTATAAGTGTAACACGCTGACTGTAGCAAATGAAACTCCACTTTTGTCTTAATTCTGACTTCCGATTCCCTGTCATGTTTGGGACAAGTTTTACTGTTTGGACTTGCATGGTTTTTATGATCTCGAGGTCGAAGTTCACAGGGGAAAAATGGGTCTAGAGAAAAGATTTCAACCGGACAAAAATATGAAAACTTCGTGAAAAGAACATTAATGTTTCAATATATGAAAGCCAATCTTATGAATCAATAAAAGTTAACATATAATCGAGTTATTCATCAAAAAAATCATTTTTTGAAAGGTACATGACCAAGCCATGCTCAAATCGTGACTTTTTTAGTCCTAATTTTTGTAAAAGATTATTTGAATGAGTCATGATTTATTCGTCAAAATTAAGATGAGAGGTGAAGCATGAATAAATAATGATTTCTTTAGAAACAACCACAAGCTTATGTTAGATTGGTTTGGGGAGGGGGAGATTTGTGGCCCAATACTTCACAGTCCAGATGCTCAAAAAAGTTTGCATGGCCCAGTAAGTGACAGTCCCATCTGAGCTCACTTGCTATAAGACCCAAGGTAAGAGGTCCAACAAGGCCCACCGAGTCTTAGCTCCGTCGCCCGAATGAAGGCCTCCCCACCCGAATGAAGGCCGCCCCAACGTTCGGGAAGAGCCCGTTCATAGTTTAGATCAAGCCATCCAAAGGTGAATAAAATGCTCTCTCGGAGATGCCTAAGGCCAAGACACCTGCCTATACGAGGAATACCCCTTAACGAGCCATCGCTAGGGACTTCTTAACGAGCCAGAGTGAATTCATCGCGGTCGGACATTTATCCCTAATAACCATAGGCGAATCTTGCATTACCGCCTAAGAATAGAATACCCAATAGGATAAGAGGAGAGCAAGAGTTCCTGAACGGTAAGAATTCCTACCATAAACGTAACACCCCTCGAGCTCTCACAATTCCTCCTACTCAGAAGAGGGAGCTTGTAGCTATATAAACTCAGGAATTTCCTCCGAAAAGCTAAGGCAATCCTAGCTGTAGAGGTAGAAAAATGGTTCCTAAGCCACGTACCACCTTCTCTATTTGTTTGTTGGGAAAGTGGTCTCGCGCTCGTGGAAGCCTGCACACCAACAGTCGGAAAGGCGTCAAAAGGAGTCTCGGGTGTTACCCCAGGGGACAACCCTCCGATGCTTAAATCAGCAATGGTTAAATGAAGAACAGAGAAGAGCAAGTTGAGAGAGAAGGGAATCGTAGTCGAGGGCTGAAGGGTCATGTAGATCCTCGGAACGAGTGCTCACCGCTCCCAGTGCTCACTCGGAGAGTGCTCGCTGGGTGGTAAGGTCACCGGAGGAGAGTTTCCCCTTCAGTGTCGGTCGCATCCACTTCCTTCTTGTTATCTCGTAAGATCAGTAGCTCTATTCTCTCGCGTAGCAGTACGGGGTTTAGTAGAAGAATCTACCATGTCTGTCTTCTCTGTCGTTCTTCCTTTTATAAGGGTTGTCCTGGAGCGAAGAGCCTCATCCCTCGATGGGGAAGGGCGTTCGTAGTAGAGTAACATTCTCCGCTATAGCGGCGGAAGTTTCCCGTTGGGGGCGATTACGCCGGCGTTTGCTGGTCCTGGGGCGAGTCTTACGGTGCTCGTGGGGCGTGCTCGCCCGTTATGGGGCCAAGGCCGATGTCACGGGGGCAACAGTCGGTCGCCGGAGAGTCCTCCAGCGATAACTGCGCTTGGGCCGCAACCCTCATGCCTTATAGAATTCGATGCTCTTTTGGGTTGGGCCTCCCCTTAGTGGGCCACACCCATATGTCCACCTCTTGGGCGCGCTCTCTTGAGAGCTATCTGTCGTGAGCCTGTTGTTACTAGGCCATTCTTGGGTTAAACCGGATTTACCCTCCTCACTTCCCTTCCCCCCCACTCTCAGTCGTGGAGCATTACGCAGGGGGCTGGGAGTTGGCCTTGAGAGGGTCTTCAGGAGTATGGGATCTGGAGTTGGCTTCCTCGTACTATGGGTGCTGTTGGGGACCTGCTTGGCGCGCAAGGCGCATCTGACGGTGGCAGAGGTCACACAGACAATCATGACTCGTGTCTTGTCTTGTTCTGGGAGCGCGGGCTCTCGAACGGTCGTCTGACATCAACAGTCGTACCGCCGTAGTGGCAGTTGTCCTTTCACCTGCCCCTCGAGGGGGAATAGCATCGATCCATCATGGGCAGTTATAAGAACCGCTACGATGTCTCTCACAGACTACCCCCGCGTCCGGATGGTTGTCGTACTCATCGTAGACGTCTTCTTCCCTTTGCTCGGTGAGGATCCTTCTTCCTCTGTATCTTTTCTCTTCCGCAGTCATGCCTCCCCGTAAGAGGATCCCTCGGGTCAGCTCTTCCTCTTCTGAGGAAGCGGCTCACAGCCGCGGTGGTGCGCCGAGCACTTCAGGTGCGGGAGCTAGTCGACCCAGTTCTCCATCGTTAGTTGCCTATCGGGTGATCCGTGGATTGCAGGAAGCCTTCCAAATTCCCCCCAAGTACGACATCGTCTTCCCAACAGTCGATGATGATATGTTGAGTCTTCCTCCGGTGGGATTTTCGATCCCAGTAGCGTCTTTCCAGGCGGGCTTCCGTGTTCGCACCCCTTCATCGCGTCCGTCCTTCAGTATTACGGACGGCGCCCTAGAGGGTTGTCGCCCAACTCTTACTATATCCGCAATGGATTTCTTTATGCGTGCCGGAGAGCGTCGGTGGAGCCTAGCCTCCATCTTTTTCAGCAGTTCTACTTCATCCAACGTTGCCCGGCTGATACGGCCTTTGCCTACATCAAGGCCCGGACTGGCCGGAAGCTTATCCAAGTGTCCTCCACTGCGGCCAACCTCAAGGGGTGGTCGCAGCGGTATGTGTACATCGTCGAGTCGAGTGGTTACGATCACTCAGGTAGTTGGAGGTTCGGGGGCACCCCCCTATCTGGGCCAATAGGAAACCTCCGCTCAGGGCCGAGGATCGAAAGAAGGTAGACGCCATCCTCCGGTACTATCTTGTTGACGCAGACTTCGTGCTTTCCCCGGTGTTGCTCCAAGAGTTGGGGTTGAGTCCTCCGTTGCCGCAGGGTACTGGTCTCGACCACTCGTCGGGTTGTGCTGGCGGCCGATTGGATTAAGCTGACCTTACTCTGGTTTCAGGTGCGCCTGAGGTTCCGACGTGAAGCTACGAGATCGTCACGTTGTCGAGGTGCGCTCCCCGCCTGGTGGACCACGTCGCTCTGGGGACTGGTCAGGTGTCGATTGTCGCCCCCTAGGCCGAAATTGTGTTCACCCCGGGGGAACTGTAGTACCCGGTCCCAGTCGGCTTATAATGCCCTAGACTTTTTAGATCCTTCTTCTCGGGTCTCGAATCTACGTTCCCGGTGTATCTGGCTCCATTGTGTCCGAAATGATGTTTCGGACATCTTTCGTATTCGGATCGGCGCGATCCGGAGCTGCTTCAGAGGCCGGAGTGCGTTTCGCGATTTTTTCCGCATGTTTTTCGATTTCCGCGTGCGGGTTTCGGCAAATCATGCGGAACTCCGTTGCGGGTGAACCGGGTCGTTCACCTGGGCACGGGTGGTACCATCACGATCGGTGCGTTCCGAGGATCGCGAGGATGTGATTTTCTATTTTTTTGGTATTTTCTGAAATTTCCAGATTTTCCTATAGAAACCCCCTTTCTCTCTCTCCCCTCTCATTTCTCACTCACTCTCCCTCTCTCTTCTCTCAAGCTCTCCTTCTCCCCTCTCTTCTCCGGTGGCCGATGGAGCAAGGCGGGGGTGAGGCGGAGGCGGGGCGGGCGAGGATGCGGGCAAGGATGGGCGAGGATCGAGGCGGTAGCGGCGCGATCCCTTGGTGGATTTCGAGATGGCGTCGTTCGTGTTCTGGGCGGTTTTCAGCGTGGATTAGTCACTTCGGCGCACGGTTTCTTCAGTGGAGGTAGGGTGACGGAACACTACTGCGTCCTGCTCGTTTTTCGTGCCATTGCACGTCGTTCGACGTGGAAACGGCTGAGTTTGGGTCCGTTCTAGCGAAACCGTGGTTTTGTAGGTTTCGTAGGGTCCGTCGGGAAACGGCGACGGTTTCCAGATCGGTTACTATCAACGGATTCCTTGGGGCGAGAGTGTTCTTTTCCCCATGATTTTGTCTCGATTGGTGGTCCCATTGGACCGGTAGTGCTCCGGGAAGCTCGAGAACCCTTTTTGGGCGACCGTGGTAGAATCGCCCGTTTCTCACGATTCGTGCGTCGTTTTGAGTCCGGTCGGAGTCTATGTGATTGCCAGGGAGGTTGTGGCTGTATCCCCTTCGTCTTGGCACGAACGGAGGGTGGAAAGGCTACGATCGGGCGACCCCCTGGGTTTGCCCGTCGTGACGGTTGGGTGGTCGAACCAGGGCCCGTCCATGGTATGGGCGGTTGGCTTTGGTCCATTTTTCTTGTTCTGGTTTTGGGGTTGTGCGGTCAGACTATAGACCACACATGTGATGTGCGGCCAGGTGAGGTCCGCATGTCCCCTCTTGGGCGGCTGGTCCCCAGCCGCATGGTTTTCCATGGTCTTGTGCGGCCAGGTGCTGACCCCATGTCCCTATTGACCTTTGGTCAACAGTTGGGTGTTGGTCGGGTTGTGCGGTTTGGTCAAAACCACTTTGACCGACACTGTAGTAGGTCGGTTGGGTTGTGTGGGTGACCCTTAGCCGCACATCCCTTGGGGCGGTTCAGCCCTAACCGCCTATCCTCCATTTGGGGTTAGTCCGATTAGTGCATTGTGCGGCTCCTTCCTGGCCGCATGTCTCTTGAGCGGCTCTTCCCCAGTTGCACTTCCCTTGAGCGGCCCAGGGTGAACCGCCCATGTGCCAGTCTAACCCGGTGTTTCCGTTTTGACCGATTCGAGTCCCGGGTGTGTGGTTCTCGATCCACGTGCCGACCCGTGGCCTGACGGATTCTGTGCACTTCGTCGTGGCCAGGTGTCGTGGTACGGTGTGGTCTCGGGGCGTAGCGTTCTCGACTCGTGTCATCGCGTGTTGGTGTGCGTGCGGTGAGAGTTCCCCGTGCGTCGTCGGTTTCTCCGGAAAGCGATTCCCGAGTGGGTCCTGTGTGAGGCCTTGGGCCTCGAGCCCAGTTGTCTAGTCTAGGGCTGGAGGCTTCCCGCTTCTCCCTGAGTTGGGATGCAGCTTGGCAGGGTGTGAGTTGCCTTGGGAATCGTGCTTCTGTGCTTTCCGTGTGGGCCGTGTGTGTGGCCTTAGTCCCTTGAGTTCCCTTCTCGAGAGAATGGTCTCGGCGGCTCGTGAGCTACCTCGGTACTCATGCTACCATGGTTTTAGACCTAGAGATTAGACTAGATTGACGGCCTTGTGCTGTTGCGTACGACGGTCTTGACCCCGAGTCTTGTGACTCAAGGACCGTTAGGTGTAGTGCGTCTAGAGGACTGTCCAGAGTCCAGTGGCTTAGCGTCACTTTTATTTTCTCGACTCTCGCGCAGGGTGTGTGCATGGCCGTGGACTGTGAGTCCCGTTTCTTCTCCGACTGTGGTCACCGTGCGACGGTGCCTGTACGTGGGATGGTCCCCGTACGTCGTCGGATTCGGACGTTATTTTCTGTTGACTTGAGAGTCTACTCCTTCAGTGACCCTCCACTAGTCGTAGCCCACCAGTACGCGTGTGCTGCTCTCACCTGGGGAGTAGGTGTACGGGCATACCCTTAGAGATGGTTTTAGACCGGTTTCGGTCGGGCCCCACGTCTTGCAGCTAGAGTCCGGCTGAGGGGAAAACCGATCAGAGGGCCAGACCAGGGATGCACAGTCTGTGTGTGCACACGTTGTTGGGGGCGATTGGACCCACGAACGGCGTGACCCCAACTAGTCACTTGTTTTGTGGTTACTTGTACGGTGTCTCAGTTCCTGCTGGGCCGGAGGGAGACACCTGAGGCGTGGACTAAGTCACCAGTGGACGCATCCGGTCTTGCTTCTAGTGGGAGGTACTCTTGTCGAGTTCGGAGTGACAGACCGTCAGTCTCTGTGACTTTGACCTTCGGGTTTTGGTCGTGTTGACCGTTGAGTTTCGGTTGTCTCGCCATGGCGCGTGTGTCGGTTCTCGTGCCGTGAGACTAGTGCAAGTAACTTTACCGAGGTTGCGTCTTGTCGGTGTGGTGTCCGCTACCGGGTGGTCGGGGTTGCACCTTGGACAGCATGTCCAGGTTGGCCGTGTCCTGGGAGACACGCCTCTACGGTGCGGTTGCCGTGGGTTCTTACTTCGGTAGGTGGTACTAGTGTGGTTCGGTAGCCTCGACTGTGAGATCGAGGTGTGTTTTCTGGTACAGTAGGAGTAATTGTAGTGCCGGGTTTCGACCGGCCACCGGGTTTACTGTTCCTGCTGTTACGGTTTCTCTTGTGGCTTTCCTTTCCGCTACCGCCGTTGTTTCCAGGTGGGGTTCCGCGGGATCCCTGGTGAGTCTTTACTTTAGAGACTCATTCCCTGCTTTTCTGGTGTGGTGGTTCTTCCTCGAGGTTCGAGGGTGCTGTTCGGAGGTTCTCAGTTGCCAGCTCGCCGGGCCGAGTGTTCACTCGGCATGTGGTATGTTTTACTGCTAGACTGTACTTTCTGTTGGACTGGACTCTGTTGTAGCTGTAGTTGTTTATTTATTTCTATTAATTATTGATTTTTCCTACTTTATTTCTTATTTCTTTGTGCCTCCACACTCCTTTCAGCCCTTCCGAGCCCTCCCGACTCGTGGGCGGCAGTCCGAGTCTCGGGTTATCGGGTCTCTCCCGGTAATTGAATTCTCGGGTCGTTACAGTTGGTATCAGAGCAGTGGTTGTGGATGTACATAGGAATTTGAAATATTGCAGTGATAAGAGTCCATAAGGTCCAGTACAGTCGACAGCTGTCTTAGGGTTTTATGTTCGATTTCCGCCTAGTTTCTCGCTTGAGAGTCTGAGTGCGCGGTGTTGGCGCTGTGAAGGTGGTTGCTGTCCGCGGCTTTCGTGCCAGCATGGGGCCTAAGGATCGAGGTCGAGAGCCTTCTCCCTCATCTGTGGTGGCCCTGGTTGTGCTGCGTTGGGCAGAGGTTGCTGGCAGGCGTGACCTCGTGGTGCTACGTTCGAGGAATCTGCGGCGTGGTCAGGTGGCTGGAGAGGATTGTTCGTGGTTATGTGGCCGTGAGCGTGCTTCGAGGGAGCTTCTGTCAGTTTTGGCCACTCCAGCTTGAGGTTTGTTCAGCTCCTGAGGTGTTCTGATCGAGAAGTGTGCTCGGGTGAGCGGAATATCTTCTCGGTGAGCTACTGTTTCGTCGAGGCTGATGTTCTTGTCATGCTCTGTGGCGTCAGAAATGACGTGTCGGTCCCGATTATTCTGTGGATTTTGAGGTAGGAATGGGCTGTGGTGTCCCAGTAAGTCCTTGCTCCTGCGTTTCTGTCAGTGGATGGGTTGTGTTCGCCCTGGAGTTGGCTTGAGATGTGAAGGCTCCACAGCGAGTTCGGGACTCGAGGATGAGCGTCGACGGTTATCGTTATCGCTCGTGTAGCGGCTCTTGGCGCGGTGCGCTGCAGTTCGAGGAATTGCAGTGGTGGTGCACCGAGAGATGCTGTGATCATGGTCCGACGTTACACTCGATGAGTGTGTCAGAGATGCTGACCTGATGGAAGTGATGGTTTTCCTTGGTACTGGATGGTGATGTTTCTAGCGTGTGCGAGGTTCGAGATCAGGTCGAGCGTGAGTTCTTCCGCTGGTCGGAGGTTTGTTGGTTTCTCCTTTGGTTGGAGAAATTGAGTTTGGCTAAGGTTCGTCATCTTGCATCATGTGTCCGGATTGGTTGGCATTGTGTGCCATGAAGTCCGCGCGAGACGTGCTCCTTGTCTTGGCAAGGAGGTTGCATGTGAGAAGTTGTGCCCTTTCCCTTGTGGTGTGAGGTGTGTTGGCACTTTTCCGGAAGGATGTGCGCCAGTTGGGCGGTGTTCCCGAGGTTTTGTGGTTGGTGCGGGGTCCCCGATGTGTCGAGGGTCGGAGCCAGCGGTGTTGCAGAGGTTGTGCTGAGCATTGGAGGATTGGTTCCTCGGTATGTGTTGTCTCCGGTGGTGTGAGGCATGTTGCTGCCGTGCCGGTGCTTGTGGCATTTGTAGTTTATGGCACTGGTAGTTGGTGTCCCTGGGGGGAAATATGTTGGCTCGTGTGCAGCATGAGCACCCTATTTCTGTGTTAGAGATCGCGTTCTTGGGTGAGACCGCGCTGGGAGAAGTGATCTCTGACAGATTATGGGACCGGTTGGTTGTCGAGAGTGGCTTGCGGGTTGGCCGAGTGACCGACCGTAGTAAGTTGTGCTTTGCTTGGGAACCCGTGTCCGCTGGTCGTGTCGTTGTCGACCAGGTTGCTACGGTTTCGGTGGTGCTCAGTGGCTCTGTGGTAAGAGTGTGAACTGAGTTCGCAGGCATCCTTTGAGGTTGTTTTGAGATGAGTTCGGTTCGAAGGGCGGTGCTTGTGTGCGAGGGTCTCTATTGAGATGTTGTCGTTGGTGCGGTGGTCCTTGGTCTGTGACTAGCAAGGGAGGATTCCCAGTAAGTCTGCGTCGAGTGCCGTGGGGACCATGGGGAGATCCTTATCCCGTGGTTCTGTTGTGGTCCCCTGAGTGGGAAGTGTTGGCAGGAGGTTCAAGATTGGTTGCCGTGTTCAAGTGAGATCAGGCTCGAACCGCAATGTCAGTCTATGGAGTGTCAACGGATGGCCTGTCGTGATTAGATCGTGCCTGCTGTGCCGGTGGAGGTTTCCCGTTGATGAGTGTATGGTGGCCCGTGCGTGGTCTTCCACAGTCAGGCGTTGCAGTTGGCGTTTGTGGCTCATGTTCGGTGCTGAGCCGTTGTGGTGGTTGCGGTCTGCTAAGGTAACCGCGTCTGCTGGTGGGAGCCCAGTTTTAGTTGTTCCTTTGTGTCGGGCGTGAGACCAGTCGGTGGGTTTGCGAAACTGGCATCTGGGTTGTCTGCCGACCATGGGTTGCATTGGCAGCTGTTTCTCGTGTCGGGGACTGTGTCTCCCCGATGGGCGTGCTGATGGCTGCGGTGCCGTGTTTCGTTGTGCTGTGACTGAGGTGACGCTGGACTGTGTCCTTTGTGAGTGCCTGCTCTGATGGCCGGTGTGCTCGGTGCATAGAGCGAGGTGTTGTTCATGTTTATAGTCTGGTTGTGTCCCTCAGGTCTGGAGCTTTCGTGTGAATCGTGGTTTTCTGCGCTGGGATTCTGACGGCGTTGTCAGTGGGTTATTGTGTTCTTCCCATGTTCCCGTGCTCGTCCTGAATTTCGAGGACGAAATTCCTTTAAGGGGGGAGGGCTGTAATGCCCCAGATTTTTTGGATCCTTCTTCTCGGGTCCCGGATCTACGTTTCTGGTGTATCTGGCTCCGTTGTGTCCGAAATGATGTTTCGGACATCTTTAATGTTCAGATCGGCGCGATCCGAAGTTGTTTCGGAGGCCGGAGTGCGTTCCGCGGCTTTTTCCGCGTGTTTTCCGATTTTCGCGTGCGGGTTTCGACAAATCATGCGGAACTCCGTTGCGGGTGAATCGGGTCGTTCACCTGGGCACGGGTGGTACCATCGCAATCGGTGCATTCCGAGGATCGCGAGGATGTGATTTTCTATTTTTTGGTAGTTTCTGAAATTTCCAGATTTTCCTATATAAACCCCCTTTCTCTCTCTCCCCTCTCATTTCTCACTCACTCTCCCTCTCTCTTCTCTCACTCTCTTCTTCTCCCCTCTCTTCTCCGGCGGTCGACGGAGCGAGGCAAGGGCGAGGTGGAGGCGGTGCGGGCGAGGATGCGGGCAAGGATGGGCGAGGATCGAGGCAGTAGCGGGCGCGATCTTTCGGTGGATTCCGAGATGGCGTCGTTCGTGTTCCGGGCGGTTTTCGGTGTAGATTAGTCACTTCGACGCGCTGTTTCTTCGGTGGAGGTAGGGTGGCGGAACACTACTGCGTCCTGCTCATTTTCCCTGCCATTGCACGTCGTTTGGCGCAGAAACGGCTGAGTTTGGGTCCGTTCTAGCGAAACCGTGGTTTTATAGGTTTCGTAGGGTCTGTCGGGAAACGGCGACAGTTTCCAAATCGGTTACTGTCAACAGATTCCTTGGGGCGAGAGCGTTCTTTCCCCCCTGATTTCATCTCGATTGGTGGTCCCGTTGGACCGGTAGGGCTCCGGGAAGCTTGGAACTCTTTTTGGGTGATCGTGGTAGAATCGCCCGTTTCTTGCAATTCGTGCGTCGTTTTGACTCCGGTCGGAGTCCATGTGATTGTCAGGGTGGTTGTGGCTGTATCCCCTTCGTCTCGGCACGAACGGGGCGTGGAAAGGCCGCGATCGGGTGACCCCCTGGGTTTGCCCGCCGTGACGGTTGGGCGGTCGAACCAGGGCCCGTCCTGGTATGGGCGGTTGGCTTTGGTCCGTTTTTCTTGTTCTGGTTTTGGGGTTGTGCGGTCGGACGATAGACCACACATGTGATGTGTGGCCAGGTGAGGTCCGCATGTCCCCTCTTGGGCGGCTGGTCCCCAGTCGCATGCTTTTCCGTGGGCTTGTACTGCTAGGTGCTGACCGCATGTCCCCGTTGACCTTTGGTCAACTGTTGGGTGTCGGTCAGGTTATGCGGTTTGGTCAAAACCGCTTTGACCGACACTGTAGTAGGTCGGTTGGGTTGTTCGGGTGACCCTTAGCCGCACATCCCTTTGGGCGGTTCAGCCCTAACCGCCTATCCTCTATTTGGGGTTAGTCCGATTAGTTCACTGTGCGGCTCCTTCCTGGCCGCATGTCTCTTGAGCGGCTCTTCCCCAGCCACACTTCCCTTGAGCGGCCCAGGGAGAACCGCCCATGTGCCAATCTAACCCGGTGTTTCCGTTTTGACCGATTCGAGTCCCGGGTGTGTGGTTCTCGATCCACGTGTCGACCCGTGGCCTGACGGATGCCGTGCACTTCGTCGGGGCCAGGTGTCGTGGTACGGTGTGGTCCCGGGGTGTAGTGTTCTCGACTCGTGTCACCGTGTATTGGTGTGTGTGCGGTGAGAGTTCCCCGTGCGTCGTCAGTTTCTCCAGAAAGCGATTCCCGAGTGGGTCCTGTGTGAGGCCTTGGGCCGCGAGCCCAGTTGTCTAGTATGGGGCTGGAGGCTTCCCGCTTCTCCCTGAGTTGGGGTGCAGCTCGGCGGTGTGCGAGCTACCTTGGGAATCATGCTTCTGTACTTTCCGTATGGGCCGTGTGTGTGGCCTTAGTCTCTTGAGTTCCCTTCCCGAGGGAATGGTCTCAGCGGCTCGTGAGCTGCCTCGGTACTCATGCTACCGTGGTTTTAGACCTAGAGATTAGACTAGATTGACGTCCTTGTGCTGTTGCGTACGACGGTCTTGACCCCAAGTCATGTGACTCAAGGACCATTGGGTGTAGTGCGTCTAGAGGACTGTCTAGAGTCCAGTGGCTTAGCGTCACTTGGGTTTTCTCGACTCTCGCGCAGGGTGTGTGCGTGGCCGTGGACTGTGAGTCCCGTTTCTTCTCCGATTGTGGTCACCGTGCAACGGTGCCGGTACGTGGGATGGTCCCCGTACGTCATCAGATTCGGACGTTGTTTTCCATTGACTTGAGAGTCTACTCCTTCAGTGACCCTCCACTAGTCGTAGCCCACCAGTACGCGTGTGCTGGTCTCACCTGGGGAGTAGGTGTACGGGCATACCCTTAGAGATGGTTTTAGACCGATTTCCGTCGGGCCCCACGTCTTGCAGCAAGAGTCTGGCTGAGGGAAAATCTGATCAGAGGGCCAGACCAGGGACGCACGGTCTGTGTGTGCACACGTGGTTGGGGGCGGTTGGGTCCACCTCGACGGGCATGACCCCAGCTAGTCACTTGTTTTGTGGTTACTTGTACGGTGTCTCAGTTCCCGCTGGGCTGGAGGGAGACACCTGAGGCGCGGACTAAGTCGTCAGTGGTCGCATCCGGTCTTGCTTCTAGTGGGAGGTACTCCTATCGAGTTCGGAGTGACAGACTGTCAGTCTCTGTGACTTTGACCTTTGGGTTTTGGTCGTGTTGACCGTTGAGTTTTGGTTGTCTCGCCGTGGCGCGTGTGTCGGTTCTCATGCCGTGAGACTAGTGCTAGTAGCTTTACCGAGGCTGCGTCTTGTCGGTGTGGTGTCCGCGACCGGGTGGTCGGGGTTACACCTTGGACAGTGTGTCCAGGTTGGCCGTGTCCTAGAGAGAGAAGCCTCTACGGCGCGGTTGCCGTGGGTTCTTACTTCGATAGGTAGTACTAGTGTGGTTCGATAGCCTCGACTGTGAGATCGAGGTGTGTTTTCTGGTACAGTAGGAGTAGTTATAGTGCCGGGTTTCGACCGGCCACCGGGTTTATTGTTCCTGCTGTTACGGTTGCTCTTGTGACTTTCCTTTCCGCTACCGCCGTTGTTTCCGGGTGGGGTTCCGCGGGATCCCTGATGAGTCTCTATTTTAGAGACTCATTCCCTGCTTTTCAGGTGTGGTGGTTCTTCCTCGAGGTTCGAGGGTGCTGTTCGGAGGTTCTCAGTTGCCAGCTCACCGGGCCGAGTGTTCACTCGGCATGTGGTATGTTTTACTGCTTTAGACTGTACTTTCTGTTGGACTGGACTCTGTTGTAGCTATAGTTGTTTATTTATTTCGGTTAATTATTGATTTGTCCTACTTTATTTCCTATTTCTTTGTGCCTCCACACTCCTTTCAGCCCTTCCGAGCCCTCCCGGCTCGTGGGCGGCGGTTCGAGTCTCGGGTTACCAGGTCTCTCCCAGTAATCAGATTCTCGGGTCGTTACATGGCTTCCCCTTGGTGTGCTCGTCGTCAACCTCTGGTTCTCCGGAGGGAGCCCCTGCGAGCTCCGTGGCGGCCGTGGCCGGAGCCGGGAGCGCGTGGCCCTGCCTCTGAGGACTACAGGCTTGGATATTTCGATGGCTGGCGGGAGGCTTTGGATAAAGTCAACCGCTTGTACGCCAGCAGAGGGGTCCTGCTCCTTGAGCCGGACAGGTTCCGTCTCTAGAGGGACGAAGGATCTCCCTGTACTTGCCTTTTCTGTTTATTGGCCTTGACTCCTTTGTCGTTCGTCTTGCTTCCATGATACATAACTGCTCCTCTTTTGCTCTTTGACCCGTAGGTGCGTGATGAGATGTTTCCTATTGTTGGAGCATCTTCCTTCCGGTGGGATGGAGCGTATGAAGGTGCGGGAGCTGTTTTCCCTTCTTCCACTCGGCGAGCCTGGGTGAAAGCATCTTCCCGAGCCGAGAGGAAGACTCTTTCGCTTGAAGATGGCTACAGGCGGGATAGCAAGGCCTACTTGCCAGTTTGCAGGCATGGCCAGTGTGCTGCACCGGCCTGCATAATGTGTGGGCCTTGTTGCTCCAGTGTCTGCCATTGGTGGGAACGTGTAGGCCTGCTGGTTCCCTGTAATGGGTGGGCCTTGTTGCTCCACTGCCCCCCATTCAACCAGGGGTGGTCGGAGCAACCTACCTAGTTTTCCTGGTGCAGGTCTTCTACCAGTGAAGCCCTTTGTTGGTCTAGGGGGTTTGTCCCTCTTCTCTGGCACAGGTGGCTTCACTGTTGGCACCCTTCCACAAAATAAAAATGGGTGCTAGGTGTCCGCTCAGGGGCTCAACATGGTTGTTGGCAGAGGACGGTACCTGGGAAGTGAACTTCTGGAGTTGTACATCACCATGATCGAGCACGTTTTGTCTCTCCACGTACTTGTATATTGCCCGCGTGAGGGTTACTTGCCGATTTCTGGCAGCTTGTATCTTGACTAAAGAAATATAAATTCTTTATTTTCAGTCAATACTATTGTGTACCTCTTATTGGAAGACTTCTGCGTGTTTCTTGGCGACTCTTTGTGCTCACGTTCCGCAGTGCTCGCGTCCTCCATCCGTTTGCTACCATCGTTTTTAAGGGGAGTCGTGCTCGCCTCTTGGAAACCCTTAGGCTACCTTCTTGTTTTCAAGGGAAGTCGTGCTCGCCCTTAGGCTACCTTCTTATCTTTTAAGGGGAGTCGTGCTCATCTCTAGGAAACCCTTAGGCTACCTTCTTATTTTCAAGGGGAGTCATGCTCGCCTCACTTCTTGTTTTCAAGGGTAGTCGTGCTCGCCTCTAGGAAACCCTATTGTTGAGTTATGGCTTTGATGATTATTGTAATGGTTAAGTTATGGTTTTGATGATAACTAAACTTAATGTGTGCTTTAATGATGATAACTAAACCTGTGATGATTACACATGTTCTTGATGATTGTGCTCATTCATCTTATTGTTTATGTTGGGTTTGCAAGAGGCAAGAGATTTCATAATCTCTTTAATGTGAACAAGCATGGTAATAACCATGACTATTTTACTTGCAGGATCAACTCATGGTAGCAACCTGGTAAACCAAACGTGTGGATAAGCACAATACTCCTCTATAATCCAAAACAGGTGGTATATGTCATTTACTGTCAAGAACCTTTGGTCCATATACTCAGTACAAATCCTCAATGTCGAAGAGTTTGATGCCACAAACGTGAATGAGCTGCTCAAGGGTTTAAAGGGCTGAACGGGAGAAACACGGGGCTTCCCCTGCCAGCGGTCGACCGCCGGTCCAGGACCGGTCGACCGCCAGCAGCGGTCAACCACCCAGATAGGGGCGGTCAACCGTTTTTCCCAGCAAGCAACGGACTGAAATCTGTAAAATTCCGGTCGACCGCCAGCCCTCCACCGGTCGACCGCCAGCCCCGAGGCCCTCCTTTGTTGACTTTTGTGTCAAGTTCGAAAAGAGGTCATTCACCCCATTTCTTTAATCCCAATGCTCCCAATCACCCCAGATTTTGTGGATCTAGGTCTGGGACTTGTCTCCTAACCTTCCAAGGGTTATAAAACCTCTCTTTGAGGTCATAAACCCTAAGAGGTTCCAAGAGAACAAGAGAGATCAAGTTGGCTCAAGGAAGAGGAGGAATATCACTGTAGCCGTAAACAGTGATTCGAAGATCAAAGCCTCATCATAGTTGAAGATCCAAGATCTATTTTGAAGCCTTCATCTTCCCATGAATTGAAGCAACACCAAATCAACCTTGAGAGATCAAGATAGTAGCTATCAAAGGAAGGTTGCTGCAACGATCGTGAACAACATTCCTTCCACCAAGTTCTTCATCCGATCGAAGCTATTCAAGCATCAACTGAAGCCATTCAGTCATCTTCTAAAGCCATGGAGTTCCAATCAAGCAAGGATCTCAAGAAGAGCTTAAGGGAAGGCTGTCCAAGTGAAGAGAAGAAGAAGTACTGTAGCAGTGAACAGTACTCCGTGCAAGGAAACCTACATCCAATATAAGGCCATTCAAGCTGAGTCTCAAGCCATTCAGGTGAAGAAGGAATCAACGCGAACATCCGGAGCATACACTCAGGGGGAGCCTAAATCATGAGCATTCTAAACTGTGGTCTATTTACTTTGGTGTCTTGTGCTTTAAGTCTCATATTTGTGTTTCATCATAAACCACAATAACTTGTGTGTGTGTGGATCGTATTGGATCCGTGGTTGTTTGTGTATGTGTTGTAATTGATTCGTGTGTGTACGTGGATCTTCCTAGATCTGCGTTTGTGTGTGTGAGGGTCTTTTTAGATCCGTTCGATCTTGTGTGTGTGGTTGTGATCCGGTTGTCGGATCGTGTTGGAGTTCATCTCCGTGTGTGTGTGTGTGTGTTGGAGCTTATCTCCGTGTGTGGGTTGGGGCGCGTCCCCATGTGTGTGTGCAGGCGTCGTCCTGCGTGTGTGGTTGGAGCGTTGTCTCCATTTGGAGATTTATCCCCGAGTGAAGCCTCACCGGGTTTGGTGAGGGGTGGACGTAGGATTGCCGTTGTTACATCCGAACCACCTTAAAAACCATTGTGCATTGTGTGTTATTTGTGTGGCTTGATTATTTTCGTTGTATGGTCGTGTGGGAACGGTGAGTTTGAGAGAATTAGTTAATTAGTTTTCTATTGCTAATTATTATTTATCACATATTTTGTAAAAAGCCAAAAGTTTTCTTAAAATTGGTAAACACCCAATTCACCCCCCTCTTGGGTGTCATTGATCGCGGGGCTTCACTTGGTATCAGAGCCAAGGCTCTAATTTCATAGATCTAACGATCTAGAGTGATCTAGATCAATGACTACCATTATGTACACTTTGAATTCTCCACCGGTGTTTGATGGTTGTAATTTTGATTTGTGGTTAGGAAGGATGTGCAGTCTAGTCAACTCATATGATCCTAAGTTATGGAAGCTTATCTCACATGGTCCTTATGAGTTGCCTAAAGACAAATCTGTCTGGACCGCAGATTCCAAGCTCAAACTTGATCAAAATTGTTTGGTTCTAAAATTGCTTATTGCTGCAGTTGATTCTAATCATTTCCCTTTTGTCTCCCATTACAGATCCGCGAAGGATATCTTGGTCGGCTTAACCAAAGTCCGGGAAGAGCATGAAGATCAATGTCTTGTGGCAGGCACGATTGATCAAGGGAGTGATCAGCAAGTTGAATCAAGCTCAAAGGTAAAATCTGATTCTGATAATGAAGATGAATTCAGCTATGAGGAGTTATTGATTGCATATGATGAGCTTGCTGATAAATATGAGAAGGTTAAGTCTGAAAACAAAAAATTGAAAAAGAATGTTGGATAAAACAAATGTGATTCTCCATGTAAAGAATGCTCACACTTGAAGGAATTGATTGATGGTCATGTGTTCGACATTGAAATCCATAAAGATCAAATATCTTCTTTGAGAAATGAAAACAAAGAGCTGAGAGAGAGAGTAAGTCTTATGAACAATGGTCAAAATGAGTTTGCTCATGATAAAAATCTTGAAATGGAAAATGAGAAACTGAAGGAATTGAACAATTCCATTTCTGAAAGATTATTTGCTCTTGAAAAGGAAAAATTTGTGAATATTGATGAATCTGAAAAAGTGCATGCTTTGCTGCAAGAAATTGAAAGCCATAAAACCATCAATGCTACTTTACATGAACAAGTCAACTCCTATGAAAATAAGATGGTTTCCTATGAATTTCACATTGCATCTCTTCAATCAGAAATTCTTGACTTGAATGTTTCATTGTCTAGATTTGTGAATGGTCAAGAAAATTTGGACAAATTATTGGGGTCGAAAGTGAATTTTCAAAGGGAAGGGCTGGGTTTTAATCCTGTGAACAAAAAGAAGTTTGAAAATAAAATTTATACATCTTTTGTGCACAGTTCAAACATAGCCAGTACATCAAATGGGTCCCCAAATCAATCTTCTTCACAGATAATAAAAAGATCAAATAAAAATCTGAAAAAGAAAAATCATGTTGCACACACACATGCATCTACAAAGAAAATCAATTTGCATCAAAAATTCAAAAATACTGCTAGCACCTCCATGCATGTTGAACATACCTCTTCCACACACACACAACCAATTAGAAAGAAACTCACATGTTTTTATTGTGGAAAACATGGACATGCTATGCATAATTGTTTCATTATGAAGAATGATGATTTGAGAGCATGTCGAAACCAATCTGTTTTAAAAAATGCAAAGAAAGTCTTCATCACAAAACCTTCTATGCATTGTAATCATTGTGGTAAATGGGGTCATACAACCTCACATTGCTGGTTATTGTTGAAGAGAAAGAACTCCCACTCAACACATCATGCTCACGCACACAAATCAGTAGAACCCATGAGAAGGAAGAATATGATGCCACGTGCCTTCTACCATCACTTTGGTAAATCTGGCAATGTTAAGCATGATTATTTTCTAAAGAAAAATGATGATTTGGATGTTGTCAAAAGTTGGAAACCACATGCCCATGATGCTGCTAACCCACAAGGACCCAAACAGATTTGGGTACCTAAGATGGTCAAATGAGAAATCTGTTTTGCAAGTGTGCCTTGGGAATGTAAAGCATGAAATTTATTTTCGCCAAAAAGGTAAGGCACACGAGTCAAGTGACTCAAGAAAGGCTAAAACAGAAAATCAAAAATAGAATTTGGAAACTCAGGTGATATCCCTCTCACTCTCTTCAGTAATGGTGTCATGGCTTTATTCATATTGTGCTGAATAGTCTTGTGATAATGCACATGTCCGTACATGCATTCCATTCATTGTTGTTTGCATACTCGTGCATATATCACTTGTCATATAACATCTTGTGGTAGGAGAGCTTGAAGATTCTTCAGATCATGTTTTCACTACACATATTGAGTTTGCATATACTTTCATACTCTGTCATGCATAAGTTGAACATTGTGTATTCATGCCATAATGCATTGCAATTTTCCTGCCTTTATCATCCATGATTACATAGTATATCTAATGGTGACATGTGGAAGGGTAGGTTAAGCCTGTCTAAAAATGCGTGAGGTGATCTTCGGATCTAAGTTCTCCGCCTAGTACTATGAGTCATTTACTTAAAAGGCTGCATATGGGATCGGATTGTCACCGAACATCTTGCATTCTTGCGCACACTAAGGGGGAGCAATCACATTCATCATATAGGCTTAATGTTTAGGTTCACACATGAATCATGCATTGCATCTAGATTTGTCTAGAGGATGCTAGTTGTTAAATTATTTTGGCATGTCACTGTCAATAAACTTAAATCGAAATTGACAACTTAAGTCCTCTTGCCATTGGATGCAGATTACACTCCCCAAGTCCAAATGATGCTAGTCATCCATAGTCAAGCTTGAATCAACTAAACATATACCATTGCAAGGATGAAAAATGATGAAAACCTTCTCAATTGTCACAAGGAGATGAGATACCAGAACTTGAACAACCTCCAGGATCGACTTGAGCATAAGCTGGTGGAAGTCCTAGTACGTGCTAAAGCAAGTGCCTAAGGCATGGTATGAAAGGTGGAAAGCTTGAAAATGATGAATGCTCAAGGCACAAGTATTGAAAATAATTTCTGATCTCTATTTTGAAAAACAAAAAAATTGTTGTTAGAATGCATTACATATTTTTTAATCACCATTGCATCAATGCACTTCATGATTCTAAAAATTCATATGCTTGTTTATCATTGCATGACTACGTGGTATATCAAATGGTGATTTGATGAAGGGCAAGTCATTCTTGTCTGAAGACTATCACCATGCGTGAGAATGTATCTTCGCCTTGTACCACGAGTCACTTGTCCATTTAGGTCATAGGTTGCATATATTTCAAAAATAAAAATGTCATTGTGTATTTTATGCACATGGAAAGGGGGAGCTTGTCTTTAAATGAATGTGTTCGAATTGTGAGTCTAACTCATCCTTGTGGACATGTATCTCATACTCATTGCCATATCTGAATTGATCATGACATTATTGTATGAGTTTTGGGATTTCTATGGCTGTATGAATGTTCAGATAATGTCGAACATGAAATATTCCTCACATATATTGTTTCATCTGAACTACTCAACAGTAAATGGCTAGCCTCGCTTTAGGCTGCTGTCAAGCTTGCTTCCTTTTAAAGGCATGTGGTGATGCTCATTGAACTCAGGTATGCATTCTGAAAACTTGACACTTTGTTACTCTGGTTTGATAAGTGAAGTTCTTGAAAAATGTGTGTGAAATGATTGGTCATTGAATATCTCTCAAACTTGAACTGCATGATTACATCTGAATTGAACTGCCCTTCTGGTATATCAAATGGCGTTTGTGGAAGAGTGGATTATGTCCACTTGGAAGTATTCCCTATGCGTGAGCTGGGTCTTCGGACTAAAATCTCTGCCTTGTACGAGATCTTGACAATTGTAACTGGCTTATGAAAGGTTGATCTGTGAATGGATCCTTGACTTGAGCTAATTATATTCAAGATATGTTTTGATCAAATGATCTAAACATTTGGCTTGTGGATGATTTCTCATTTGAAAATTGTGAAATGCTATTGAAAATCTGATTTTGAACAATTGGGTTGCATTGCTTAATTTTTGATCATGTATGCACCCTTATTCATAAAGGTCATGTCATGAAAGTTGATTGTTTGATTCAAGAATAAAATGTGATTGCCATTCATCTCGGCAGTTTGAAAAATAAGCACTTGCATCTCATTTTTGCATTGCATTCTTATATCCTCATAGGCTGCATTGCATTAGAACTCATGACATTGCATATCATTAGTCGCACTTGGTTCATTTAGTTGGCATCCATTCCATTGGTATCAAATTGACATCACATTGCTCGCATGCATGTCATAGTGCATTTGCATAAACTCCCAATGTGTGCCTGTGTGCTATTATATGCTATTAAACCCCATCCTTTGGCACTTCTATGACCTTATGCCCTCTTGATAAATAATGCTGCATTTGAATCATTATTGGAGTGTTTCTTGCTGTACACTATGGGGGAGTTCTTATTTCATAAGTGCATCTGTTTAGGGGGAGCTATCTTGTTATGTGTTCATGATGTTTTCGGTATACATGCTGAATCAAATTCGCACACTTCTTGCACAAAATGTGAAAATGAGTGTTAAAGATAAGGATATATGAATTTCTTTTCAACACTCTTGAAATATTAAACTTGCTGCATGTATAATGAAAAGACAGTTAAGGAAAAAGCTGCCTACCCATCCTTGTTGAAAAATCTGAAATGATAATGAAAGATAGAGCAATGATCGGTCTCACTGAGTAAACTGGGCACATGTCACCTGAGACGTGATGTGGTTCATATCTGAAAAGTGTTGACTAGTATCTCTGTTCAAAATGAGGTGAAATGGTTCTGTATTCTGAGTAACCAGGGATTCTGACATGAGCTCCATGCGTCTACTCGCGTAAAAAGGAATTATTTGAACCTGATCACTCTTGAAAAAAAATTCTGACTATCATGTGATTTTGGTTAGGTTGAAAAATATTGGTGAAAATACATTGTGGTAGAGCGTAGCCTCCAATACGCTGTTCTCAAAATTGAAGTGCAATCTGTAAAATGTCTCCTTGTGTTAATCTGAAAATCTGAATATCCATATTGCAACTATCATTTTTCATGTTACTCACTTACACATCTGAAAATTTGATTCATTATATATTCAGAAAATTGATTGATTACTTTAGCAATTACATGAATCTCCTATATGATTGTACAATGTCCCATATGCTACACATGTGCATTCCGGTTAGCATGACTCTCTTGCATCTTTCTTATACCCATTCCCTGTTTATATATGTACGGGGGAGATTTCATGTATGTTTATATATAAATGTTTGGTTGCATTGTGTGCACTTCATGAGTCATCACTTGCATATGTTGCATTTCATGCATTTCATAAGAAATTTAAAATTTTGAAAAATTACTGAAAATCTCACAAATTTGGACTTTAATTTGTTTACACTTGCCATATGGGGTCTTTGCTTTCCATTGGTATCATGCTTGCATTCATAGTGTCATCACATGCTTGCGTTGAGTTCTTATGCATTTTCAGAAATTACAAAAATCAAAAATTTGAAAATAAACAAAAATCTTTTGCTGTGCCATCCTGCTCTTTCATATTGTGAAAATCTGGTATGTGATCTAATTTTTGAATGCTATCTTGCTGAATGCCTCATCTTGTGAACATCTCCATTGTCTCCCATCCTTGAGGCCAATCATTCCATTCAATTGGCATCAACATATGCTTGATTGAATTTATGTTGGATGGTATCATATTGTCTTGTGAAACTATCACCAATTGATCTCATCTGATTGGAATCATGTGATTTGTTCGTCCATGATTTGCCCTTGCAGCTTGTTCTGATTTGTTAAGATGGGCTCTTGTTGCCTTAAAGGAAGATAAGTTTGTTCGTCCTCTTTTGGATTCCTTCAGCTTGATGATATTGTTGATCATGTCCCAGGGCGAGAAAGTGTTGCATTATCCCACTTTTTGATTATGTCAAAGGGGGAGAAAATTGATGTTTGTGTGTGACAAGGGGAGAAGAGCACTGTTATATCATCATAAGTTTATCATTAAGTTTGTCATCATCAATAAGTTTGTCATCATCAAAAAGGGGGAGATTGTTGAGTTATGGTTTTGATGATTGTTGTAATTGTTAAGTTATGGTTTTGATGATAATTAAACTTAATGTGTGCTTTAATGATGATAACTAAACCTGTGATGATTACACATGTTCTTGATGATTGTGCTCATTCATCTTATTGTTTATGTTGGGTTTGCAAGAGGCAAGAGGTTTCATAATCTCTTTAATGTGAACAAGCATGGTATTAACCATGACTATTTTGCTTGCAGGATCAACTCATGGTAGCCACCTGGTAAACCAAACGTGTGGATAACTACCATGCTTCTCTGCAATCCAAAACAGGTGGTATATGTCATTTACTGTCAAGAACCTTTGGTCCATATACTCAGTACAAATCCTCAAGGTCGAAGAAGTTTGATGCCACAAACGTGAATGAGCTGCTCAAGGGTTTAAAGGGCTGAATGGGAGAAACCCGGGGCTTCCCCTGCCAGCAGTCGACCGCCGGTCTAGGACCGGTCGACCGCCAACAGCGGTCGACCGCCCAGACAGGGGCGGTCAACCGTTTTTCCCAGCAAGCAACGGACTGAAACCTGTAAAATTCCGGTCGACCGCCAGCCCTCCACCGGTCGACCGCCAGCCCCGAGGCCCTCCTTTGTTGACTTTTGTGTCAAGTTCGAAAAGAGGTCCTTCACCCCATTTCTTTAATCCCAATGCTCCCAATCACCCCAGATTTTGTGGATCTAGGTCTGGGACTTGTCTCCTAACCTTCCAAGGGTTATAAAACCTCTCTTTGAGGTCATAAACCCTAAGAGGCTCCAAGAGAACAAGAGAGATCAAGTTGGCTCAAGGAAGAGGAGGAATATCACTGTAGCCGTGAACAGTGATTCGAAGATCAAAGCCTCATCATAGTTGAAGATCCAAGATCTATTTTGAAGCCTTCATCTTCCCATGAATTGAAGCAACACCAAATCAACATAGAGAGATCAAGATAGTAGCTATCAAAGGAAGGTTGCTGCAACGATCGTGAACAACATTCCTTCCACCAAGTTCTTCATCCGATCAAAGCCATTCAAGCATCAACTGAAGCCATTCAGTCATCTTCTAAAGCCAGGGAGTTCCAATCAAGCAAGGATATCAAGAAGAGCTTAAGGGAAGGCTGTCCAAGTGAAGAGAAGAAGAAGTACTGTAGCAGTGAACAGTACTCCGTGCAAGGAAACCTACATCCAATACAAGGCCATTCAAGCTGAGTCTCAAGCCATTCAGGTGAAGAAGGAATCAACGCGAACATCCGGAGCATACACTCAGGGGGAGCCTAAATCATGAGCATTCTAAACTGTGGTCTATTTACTTTGGTGTCTTGTGCTTTAAGTCTCATATTTGTGTTTCATCATAAACCACAATAACTTGTGTGTGTGTGGATCATGTTGGATCTGTGGTTGTTTGTGTGTGTGTTGTAATTGATTCGTGTGTGTACGTGGATCTTCCTTGATCTGCGTTTGTGTGTGTGAGGGTCTTTTTAGATCTGTTCGATCTTGTGTGTGTGGTTGTGATCCGGTTGTCAGATCGTGTTGGAGTTCATCTCCGTGTGTGTGTGTGTTGGAGCTTGTCTCCGTGTGTGGGTTGGGGCGCGTCCCCGTGTGTGTGTGCAGGCGTCGTCCTGCGTGTGTGGTTGGAGCGTTGTCTCCGTTTGGGGATTAATCCCCGAGTGAAGCCTCACCGGGTTTGGTGAGGGGTGGACGTAGGATTGCCATCGTTGCATCCGAACCACCTTAAAAACCATTGTGCATTGTGTGTTATTTGTGTGGCTTGATTATTTTCGTTGTATGGTCGTGTGGGAACGGTGAGTTTGAGAGAATTGGTTAATTAGTTTTCTATTGCTAATTATTATTTACCACATATTTTGTAAAAAGCCAAAAAATTTCTTAAAATTGGTAAACACCCAATTCACCCCCCTCTTGGGTGTCATTGATCGCGGGACTTCATAAGCTACCTTCTTGTTTTCAAGGGGAGTCATGCTCGCCTCTAGGAAACCCTTAGGCTACCTTCTTATTTTCAAGGGGAGCAGTGCTCGCCTCTAGGAAAGCCTTATGTTACCTTCTTGTTTTCAAGGGGAGCGGTGCTCGCCTCTAGGAAAGCCTTAGGTTACCTTCTCATTTTCAAGGGGAGTCATGCTCACCTCTAGGAAACCCTTGGGTTACCTTCTCGTTTTTAAGGGGAGCGGTGCTCATCTCTACGAAACCCTTGGGTTACCTTCTTGGGATATGTAGGTAACTTACCTTAGTGGAGCACGGCTGGTGACGATTTACTAGAAGTATTTCCTGAGGTTGACGGAGTTCCACGTCCTGGGTACCTCTCCCCCCAGCGTCACTAGTCTGTATGCTCCTTTGCCGAGTGTTTTCGCTATCCGGTACGGGCCTTCCCAGTTTGGTGCGAGCTTCCCTGCGGCTCCTCTTGGATCAGCCATGCTTGCTTGTCGTAGAACCAAATCTCCAGGGAAGAAGTGTCATTCTTTAACCCGGGTGTTATAATATTGGGCCAGCTTCTGTTGGTACACTACGAGCTTTACTTGTGCGCCTGCTCTATCTTCATCGAGCAGGTCCAAGTTCTCCCACATCGCTTGGTTATTCCTGGCCTCATCGAAGTGTCCCACTCGCAACGTGGGGTTTGATATTTCCAACGATACCACTGCCTCAGCGCCATAGGCGAGGTGGAAGGGTGTTTCCCCGGTGGCGGCTCTAGCGGTGGTTCGGTGGGCCCATAAGATGCTCAGAATTGAGTCTACCCATGAATCGCCTGTTTGGACCAACCGGGTCTTGATGCCGTAGAGGATTGTTCGGTTGGCATTTTCTACCAGTCCGTTAGCCTAGGGGTGTCCCACTGAAGTGTAGTGGTTCCAGATTCCCAGTTCCGAGTATTTCTCCTGGAAAGCCGTGCTCGCGAACTGTCTGCCGTTGTCAGTTGTGAGAACCCTTGGTATCCCAAAGCGGCAGATGATGCTTCGCAGCATGAACTTCCACGTTGCTTTGATCGTGATCTTCCCCAATGGCTCTGCTTTGATCCGCTTGGTGAAGTAGTCTATGGCGACTATGAGGAATTTCTTCCTCCCTTGTGCCTCGGGGAAGGGGTCGAGTATGTCCACCTCCCACTAGGCGAATGGGCGGGGCTCCATCAACGTGCGAAGCTGCGTAGATGGCTAATGGTGTAGGTGGGAATATTTCTGGCACTGTGGGCACCTCCGGGCATACTCGAGGCAGTCTTGTTGTAAGGTGGGCCACCAGTATGCTTATCGAATAAGTGTTCGAGCGAGTGCTCGTCCTCCAACATGGCTCCCGCAGAGTCCATCATGGACCTCTTGGATGGCTTGGCTGGCTTCCGTGGGGAACAAGCACTTCAGTAATGGAGTTGAGAGGGACCGGCGATATAGTCGACCGTTCGCCATTGTGAAGTGGGCTGCTCTTGCTCGCGTGCGCCGGGCCTCGGCGCGGTCGCTCGGGAGCTGTTGCCGAAGGAGGAAGTCTAAGAGAGGGTCCATCCAAGAGGGCTTGTAGTCGATTGCATTTACCTGGGGTTTTGGCTCGTCTATGCTCGGTGCTGATAAATCTTCTATCAGGATCGACCTTGAGTTGGAGACCGCGGTGGCTGATGCCAGGCAAGACAGAGCGTCTGCTCGAACGTTTTCTCCCTGCAGGATGTGGATCACCTCGAAGTGGGAGAATTCCTTTTCTGCCGCCTTGGCCTTCTCTAGGTATTTGATCATGGTCGGTTTGCACACCTCGAACTCTCCTCGGACCTGGTTGGCAATAAGCATGGAATCACTGTACGCTCGTATGCTGGATGCCCCCAAATGTTTCGCCATGCATAGTCCTGAGAGGAGTGCCTCGTACTCGGCCACAGTGTTCGTAGTTGGGAAGTTGAATTGCAAGGCGTATTGGAGTTCTAATCCTTCAGGTGAGAGTAAGACCAATCCCGCTCCGCTGCCCGCTGCACAGGATGATCCGTCGACGTATAGCTCCCATGTAGGTCCGGAAGATTGCTCGGGAGAGTCCACGGCTGGTATGGTGCATTCGGCAACGAAGTCAGCGAGGGCCTGAGCTTTGATCGCCGTCCTTGGGAGAAACTTGACGTCGAACACCCCCAACTCGATCGCCCATTTGATCAGCCTTCCCGAGATGTCGGGGTTTTGAAGGATTTGTCGTAGTGGCTGGTCGGTGAGGACGGCGATGGGGTGAGCTAAGAAGTATGGCCGCAGCTTGCGAGTGGCCGTAATAAGTGCCAAGGCGAACTTTTCAGTTCACGAGTACCAAAATTCCGGTCATTGTAATGCTCGGCTGACATAGTAGATGGGTTTCATGATGCCTGTCTCCTCGCGCGTGTGCACAGCACTCATGGTGTCTGGCGTCACAGAAAGGTACAGGAGTAGTTGTTCTCCCTTTTGTGGTTTGGCGAGCACGGGAGGCGTCGCCAGAGAACGCTTCAATTCCTCGAATGCCTGCTCGCATTCTTGAGTCCATTCGATCTAGCCTTTCTTCTCCGATGCTTGGTTGGCTTGTTTGATCAACCAGAAGAAGGGGAGGCAACGCTCGGCTGCTCAGGATAGGAACCGAGCCAAGGCGGCGACGCGCCCGGTGAGGCACTGTACGTCCCTCACTTGCCCGGAACATTGCATCTCCAGCACTGCTCGGATTTGGTCAAGGTTGGCTTCGATCCCCCGGTGGGTAACCTGGAAGCCCAGTAACTTCCCCGATCGTACCCCGAACGCACATTTGGCCTGGTTGAGCTTCATATTTTACCTCCTGAGGGTGGCGAAGGTCTCCGCCAAATCCCCCAAGTGCTCGACGGCTTGGAGGCTTTTCACGAGCATGTCGTCGATGTACACCTCCATGTTGCGGCCGATCTACGAGTCGAACATATGGTTGATGAGGCGTTGGTAGCTCGCCCCTGTGTTCTTTAGCCCGAACGGCATCTGAGTGTAGTAGTACAGGCCGTGGTCGGTGACGAACGCGGTTTTATCTTGGTCGGGCTTGTGCATGCTGATCTGATGATAGCCAGAGTAGGCATCTAAGAAGCTTAGCATTTCATGCCCGGCCGTGGCATCGACCAATTGGTCAATCCGTGGCATGGTAAATCTATCCTTGGGCGTAGCTTTGTTGAGGTCGGTGTAGTCCACGCACATCCGCCACTTCCCATTGCTCTTGGGAACCAGGACTACGTTGGCTACCCAGTCCGGGTATTGAGTGGGTCTGAGTAGCCCTGAGCACAGCTTCTCGCTTACCTACTCTCTGATGATGGCCTGTCGCTCGGGGTTGCAACGCCATCGGCACACTACAAAAAATTAATGATATAGGGGCATTTCATTTAGAGACATTTATTAAAATTGTCTCTGAATTATTATAAATAGAGGCATTTTATTTTTAATACTACCTCTAAAATAATTTAACTGTGTTCTTTACATAAAATTCATATAGAGGCATTTTAAAATTGCCTCAAAATAATTGTTCAAAAAAATCTTAGTTCGTTCAAAATGCCCCAAAAGAATTTCGCCGTGCGCCACGTACGAGCTCCCGCGCGAACGCGTAACCACCCCTCCCTCCATCCCGGACGCATCCATCTCTTCCCACCACTCCACCTCCTCTCACTTCCCTGGCCCTGCTTTCCATAATCGCTCAACCTTCGCGGGTAACTGGACGTGACTGCACGGTGAAGAGAGAGAGAGAGAGAGGGAGAGAGAGAGAGAGAGAGAGGAGGAGTAAGTGATCACTCCCTTCTATCTCCTCGCTCTTCCCCCTCTTCCCCACCGAGCATTCCAGGATCATCGGAGCGGCGGGGAAGAAGCCATGGCGGCGGCGGTGAATGGGGGGCTTCCTGTGCTATCGTCGCAGGAGTACCTGGAGAGCAGGGCCGTCAAGGAGACGCTGGCGCTGGTGTCGAAGCTCTGCCGGCAGTTCTACACCCTCGGCTGGGTATCTGGCACCGGCGGTAGCATCACCATCAAGGCCCACGATGACTCCATCCCCAAGCCCCAGCAGCTCATCGTCATGTCCCTCTCAGGTGGGAATTGCTGACAGCCGGATGCTTGATCCGTGCTCCGGTTTGCTCTCTGCTTTGATGTTTCTAGTTCCATCAGCGGAGAGAGGATCGACGCGGTGCGTCTGTTGCAAGTGTACAGAAAGAGAGGATGGTGTCGGATGACATGTATGTACTCTCCACCTCATTATCTACTTCATCTTCAATCCTTATTTTTTGAGTTTATCTAATGTAGTAATATCTTGAGTTGATGCAGTACTTTGCTGACGCGGCGGCGACGTGGGGATGGATCGACGGCACTCCGGGGCGCGAACAGGACGGGAACGGATAACTGCTATCTCACACAGCTCGGCCTCACGCCGGACGGTCTCACACCGGGTGACACACTCAAATCTCACAAATGGAGAGAAGAGGGAAGGAAGGAATAAGGCAAACACCTTAGGCTCAACTTTTTCTCATTTATATCATGTCTCGTAACAAGCATTGGCCTCCTATTTATAGGAAAGGCCTATTACATTCATACCTTCCTTATTTTCCTTATTTGCATATCTATCCTAGCCTAATAAAACAAAGGCCACCAACCCACTATTGACTTAGGGGTTTTAATCAAATAAAATATAAAAATTACACACATGTTATTTTGACTTAGACTAGCCTAATAAGACGAAAGAAAAAAATACATGTAGGGAGAAATGTATACATACACACAAATACATATACTCAATACGTAATATACTACGTAGGCCGAGTCTTCAGGAAGGATCTCCGAGCCATAAGCTCGGTGTCGGGGCAGTGCGGCGTCGGCTCTGAGTAGTGGGCCCAGTAGTGGACCCGGTGTCCCCACCAACCCTCCCGGGGCAGCTGGAACTCGACTCCGTTGAGTAAGGGGGGACACTGCTGTGGTAGTGCTCCAGCAGATCTGGATCGAGGCGCTGGAGATCTTCCCAGCTGATCCAGGAATCATCAGAAGGTGGACGGTCCCGCCTGCGGACAAGGTAGCACTGGTACACCCTACTCCGTGTAGTGGTCACCTGTTCATCCAGTATCCTCTCAATGTGCTCGTGCGGTACTCTCGAGACTGTGGGACGCACAAGGGTGGGCTCACTCTCAATGGGAGGAGAAGGCTCGAAAGGGTCACTAGGAATCGCTGTGGGTTCCTTGTAGGCCACTAGGTCTGCCACATTAAAAGTCAAGCTAATCCCATATTTGGGAGGTAAGTCCACAACATACGCATTGGAGCCAATCTTCCGCAAAATTGGGAATGATCCATCACTACGGGCTTGCAACTTCTTAAAGGCTCCCGAAGGGAGTCGTTCGGGTCGAACCCGTACCATAACCATGTCACCTTCTTGGAATTCATGGTGACGCCTATGCGAATCAGCCAATTTTTTATAAGTCTCATTACTGAGTTTGATTTGCTTGCTAATTGACTCATGCAGACCTTTGACATGCTGTGCAAACTCCTCAGCTGACTTAGATATCCTAGACTCGAGGGGAAGGGGAATGAGATCCACAGGTTTTCTAGGTTTGTATCCATGCACGACCTCAAATGGACTCATACCTATGGACCGATTGACCGAACTGTTGTATGTAAATTCGGCTCTGGGCAAAAGAAGATCCCAAGTGCCAGAATGTTCCCCTACAAGACACCTCAACAGATTCCCTAAACTCCTATTGATGACCTCAGTCTGTCCATCAGTTTGTGGGTGATAGGCAGTGGAAAACTTCAGTTTGGTGCCAACTAGGTGCCAAAGTGTCTTCCAAAAATATCTAGTGAACCGGACATCTCGGTCAGACACGATGGTTTGGGGGAGACCATACAAACGCACGACTTCATCAAAGAATAAATGGGCTACTCTAGATGCATCAGATGTTTTGGAACATGCAATGAAGTGGGCCATCTTAGAGAACCTATCAACGACAACAAAGATGGAATCATGCTTGTGAGCAGTGCGTGGTAACCCAAGGATAAAATCTATGCTCACATCAACCCATGGTCGATCAGGAACGGGGAGAGGAGTGTAGAGACCAGTGTTCTGTTTGACCTGCTTGGCCATCGTGCATGTCCTACACTGGGCTACAATCTTGGCCACATCTCTCTTCAGGCCAGGCCAATAGAAGTGCTCCTCCACAGAATGGATGGTCTTGTTGCGGCCAAAGTGACCAGCAAGACCTCCAGCATGCATTTCCCAAATCAGGAAGTCCCGAACAGAAGTCCTCGAGACACAGAGTTGCTGCCCTCGAAATAAAAAATCATCCTGGAGTAGATAGTCAGAAAAGGCTGTTGAGGGTCCAGCAGACAGAGCAGAGTAGGCAGGGCCAAAATCAAGACACTCTCCATAGAGTTCCTTCATGCGGTCAAATCCCGTGACCTCTACCCGAACAGTGGAAAGAAGGGAGACCCTTCGACTCAAGGCGTCGGCCACCTTATTGTCCTTTCCAGCCTTATGCCTTAGGACAAATGTGAAAGACTGGAGAAATTCTACCCACCGACCATACCTAGGGTTTAAACCCTTCTGAGAGCTAAGGAATTTTAAAGCCTCGTGGTCCGAGTATAAGACGAACTCTTGTGGTAAGAGATAGTGTCTCCAGTGTTTGAGAGCTTGGACCACGGTATAAAACTCCTTATCATAGGTGGAGTATCGAAGCTTTGCATCAGAAAGCTTCTCACTGAAATAAGCCACAGGGTGGCTTTCCTGGCTAAGCACTCCACCTATTCCTACGCCAGATGCATCACAAGAAACCTCAAAGATCTTGGAAAAGTCTAGTAGGTGGAGGACAGGGGCTTTGCTCATAAGCTCCTTTATGGCAAGAAAAGCCTGGGTGGCGGCTTTGGTCCACTCAAAATTCCCCTTACAGATGCAATCTGTAATGGGTGCCATAATGGTGCTAAAACCCTGAATGAAGCGTCTGTAGAAGGTGGCTAGCCCGTGGAAACTACGAACGTCATGGACATTCTGGGGTTCCGGCCAGTCTACTATAGCTCAGACCTTTGATGGGTCCACAGACACTCCTTGACTAGAAACCACAAATCTAAAGAAAGTGACCCGGTCTGTCATGAATTCACATTTCTTGAGATTGGCGAATAGGGTTTCTCTCCTCAAAGTCTCGCAGACTTCCCTCAAATGATGGATGTGGTCTTGAGGGTTGTGGCTATAGATGAGAATATCGTCAAAGTAGACGACAACAAAGCGACCAATGAGGGGTCGAAGGATTTCCGTCATAAGCCGCATGAATGTGCTGGAGGCATTGGATAGCCCAAACGGCATGACGAGCCACTCATACAGACCTTCTTTGATTTTGAAGACTATCTTCCACTCGTCCCCTGGTCGAATCCGGACCTGGTGGTAGCCACTTTTCAAGTCAATCTTGGAAAAGATAGTGGCTCTACTCATCATGTCAAGCATGTCATCAAGACGGGGAATGGGAAACCTATACTTGACAGTGATCTTATTGATGGCGCGGCTGTCAACACACATCCGCCAGGTGCCATCCTTCTTGGGTGTGAGCAAGACAGGGACCGCACATGGGCTCTTGCTTACCCTGAGGAAACCTTTGTGGATAAGGTCCTCGACAATCCTTTGGAGCTCAGCATGCTCCTTGGGGTTCAACCTGTAGTGGGGAAGGTTGGGTAGGGTGGACCCAGGGACAAGATCAATGGCGTGTTGAACATCACGCATGGGAGGGAGTGTTGAAGGCAAGTCTTCCGGGAAGATATCTTAGAAGTCCTGCAAGATTGCCTGGACTTCAGGTGGGATGGAGATTTGGGACTCCTCAGGGGTAATGGTGACGACAACAGCCCAAACAGGGGCACCCTCGGCAACCTCTCTATTCATCTCACGAACACCTATGAAGTTAAGGCGCCTAATCGGGTCATGGTTAACCTTAGGGGCCTTAGGGATGGATATGACAGGTGTAGGAGAGGAGGGAATGGGAAGCTTCCCTTTGGTGGGGGTTGGGGCATTCTCCTGAATTTTGGGGGATGCAGCGGGTGTGGAGGTAGGACTCTTTTCCGTGGCCACCTTTGGGGGTGTTGGGAGCAACTGAATCCTCTTCCCATTGTGGGAGAAGGAACACTCATTGGACCGACCGAATGTAATAAGGTCTACATCGTAGATCCATGGCCGTCCTAGGATGATGCTCCCGACCTTCATAGGCACTACATCGCATAGGATTTGTCCTTGGTAGGACTGGAACTGGATGGGAATGACACATGTAGTGGTGACTGGGATAGACGTGTCGTCAACCCAAGCCACATTGTATGGCCTCGGATGAGGATGGGTCGGTAGACCTAGACGGGATACAAAGTCTGAAGAGACTGCATTGATATAGCTCCCGTTGTCAAAGATCACCTTGCAGGGTTGAGGTTTGACCATGATGTAGGTTTGGAAGATGGAGGTTCGACACCAGTCGTCCTCCTGTGGGTGTGCGAGGATGCAGTGAACTACACCTAGTCTTCCCTGGTTTAAACTTTTGGCAATTTCCCCCACTTGTATGTACTCAACATGCGTTCCATCATACCTTGTATCTAATTCCTCAAACTGGGCAATGAGATCAGGGTCAGGCTCATATCTCTCAAGGGTTTCTCCTTCTTGAGGTGGAAGCTCCATGGACTGGGGGTCGGTGATGACCAAGGCTCGGGTGGGGCAATTGGTGGTAATATGCCCTAGGTTATGACACCTGAAGCATCGAACTCCCGAGATAGGGGCTGGTTGGGAGGTGCTAGGGATGACCCCTTTTCCCTTGTCATCTCTCCTCTCAACTAGTGGAGTATACTCCAGTCTAGGCACAGCAGCAGGTGCAGGTAAAGGGTTCCTTGGGAAAGGAGCAGTAGGGGCAACGGCCCTAAGTGGGGTAGCAGTAGGGACGTAGGAGGTGGAGGGGCCAGGCCTCTCAGAGTAGCGGACCATAGGGTTTCGGGACTCGGGTTGGCGGTAGGTGGGGACCCAAGGTGGGACCACCTTTTGAAATCGCTCGACGTCTCGAGCAACCTGATAGGCGTGCTCGAGGGTGTTAACCTCCCGCAAGAATAATTCCCGCTGAATACTCTCGTGTAGGCCAGCCCTAAACCGTGAGAGGGTGACTGAGGCATCCTCCATGACTCGGCTCCGAAGGAAGAAGTCATCAAATTTGGCGATGTACTCGTCCACGGACTTTCCATCTTGGGTGAGTTTCTGCCATTGGTCTAAAAGACGCTGATGGTAGGAAGGTGGCAGATACTTCTCCCTCAATTTCTCCTTCATTTCTTCCCACGTGCCTATAGGCTCCTCTCGTCTCCTTGCTAGGAGATTCTCGATGTTGCACCAGTAGGTCTTGGCTTGACCCAGGAGTTTCATTTTGGCAAACCTCACCCTTGTAGCAGGGGTCATGCGGCGATGCCAATCAAAATATTGGTCCATCCCTGTCTCCCAATCAAGATATGTAGCGGGGTTGAAGGACCCATCAAAACTCGGAGCGTCAATCTTGACGTTCCGTAGGATAATATCCTCATCATCGTGGTCCCTCTCTCGAGGCGTACGGGCCTCTTGCTCTCTACCTTGGGGGGCCTGATTCGGGCGGGCTTGCTCTCTTTCCTCCCTAGGATTGGCTACGGGATTGCCGTGGCCATTCACTCTGCCTTCCTCCCCCTTCAGTCGATCCTCTAAGGCTCGGATTCTCTTATCGAGTTCCGTCCGTAGTTGGCCAATGGACTCTTCAAAGTGGGCCACGAGATTGTGCTCGAGCTAGACTAGCATAGTAGTCACGCTCTCTTGATCCATGAGTAGCGTTGAGGGGTGCTCTAGGCGGCCGGATGAATTCCTAGACCAACGTGGCATGCACGACCCCGGACCTAAATGATACAGTCCTGGGACCGATAATTAGCAAGCTATAGACCAGAATTTTGTTGGCTAAATAGGCAAAGGGCCAAGTTTGAAGGGACTGGTTAGGGAGAGTTGCTCGCCCGTAGGCAAAGTAGTTGTGGAACTACCTCCTGACAATTAGAGTGTCTTAATGTGGCAGTCTAGGGCCTAAGGATGGGTGCAAGCAAGCTCTCTTCTCTCCCTCCACAGCGATGCACTCAGGGGACTGGCTGCATGGATCGGGCTCTCTCTCACTTCGCGCGGCAATTGAAAAGATACTAAACGAGCAAGTGAGGGGAGCACGTACCTAGCTAGACTGAAAAGTCTAACTCCGACCGGAGACGAAGGCGAGCGGGGACGTGCGTGCCCGCACGGCGTCGATGAAGCTTGACCGATTACAAAGAATTCACTCCACATAGGGAGGATTTAATTATTACAAAACCGCGTGATTTTAAAATTTTTCCCACGCAGGGGAACAAATTAGTCCCATTTCTCCGCGCAGGGAGACTCAGAGGTACCCACGTTCCGAAATTTACGGATCTTTTGTCGGCTTCCGGGCGACTCGAGCACCGTCCTAGCCGTCGTTATGGACTTTCGGGTGCCACAACTAAGAAGTTAATCAAATAATATATATATAAATATATATATTCAACATATTTTTTTCAAACCTCCTTTTATGACTTTTCACACTCCTCTTTGTTTTCAATCTTCACCTACCCCCTTTTTTTTGACTCTTTCACTCTTTTTTTTTCAATATATATATATATATATTTTTTAATTTCAAACTTTCCTCCGTAACTCACGCAGGCGTCTTCAACGCTGGGAGGGCGCGGGAGACCGGCGCCTGTGCGCGGGCGGGCGCGGGCCCGGGTGCAGGCAGGCATGGGCCCGGGTGCAGGCAGGCATGGGCCCGGGCGCGGGAGGGCGCTGGCCGCTCGAGTGCGGGGCTCGGGCGCGCAGGGGCGCGACGGGCGGATGGGCGCGGGACAGGGTGCTCGCGCTGGGCGCGGGCGGACGCACGCAGGCGGGCGCGCACGGCCGCGGGCGGGCCCAGGCACCGGGCGGGCGCGGGGCCAGGCTCGCAGGCGCGGGAGCGGCAGCTGGCGGGCGCGCACGGTGCGCTCGGGCGGGCGCTGGACACGCGGGCGGGGTGCTCGCGCTGGGCGGGTGCGGCCGCAGGGGCGAGCACGGCGGCGGCAAGTGGTGGGGGGGAAGCCGTTGTGGCCGCGGAAGAGTTCAAAGGGGGCACGGGCGACGAGGCCGGCCCCTTGCAAACTCTCTCTCTCTCTTTTGTTTTTCTATTTCTCTCGCACCTGAGAGACTCCGAGAGGGAGAGAGAGAGAGAGCGGGAGAGAGAGAGATTAAGGGAGAGAGAGAGATTAGGGGAGAGAGAGAGAGATTAGGGGAGAGAGAGAGATTAACGGAGAGAAGCAGAGAGAGTACAGAGGGGGATTTCGGTGCTTAAAAAAATTTTTTCTCAACTTTTTTTTTCAACTATTTCAACCGAGATCTTCCTGCTACTCTTTCTTTTTTTTTTCCTTTTTTTTTGCTCTAGCAATCTAGAGAGAGAAAGAGAGAGACGTTGGAGACGTCGGGCTCGTCGGAGGCGCCGTGTTGGGCTCTGATACCAAATATGACGCGGCGGCGACGTGGGGATGGATCGACGGCACTCCGGGGCTCGAACAGGACGGGAACGGATAATTGCTATCTCACACAGCTCGGCCTCACGCCGGACGGTCTAACACCGGGCGACACACTCAAATCTCACAAATGGAGAGAAGAGGGAAGGAAGGAATAAGGCAAACACCATAGGCTCAACTTTTTCTCATTCATATCATGTCTCGTAACAAGCATTGGCCTCCTATTTATAGGAAAGGCCTATTACATTCATACCTTCCTTATTTTCCTTATTTGCATATCTATCCTAGCCTAATAAAACAAAGGCCACCAACCCACTATTGACTTAGGGGTTTTAATCAAATAAAATATAAAAATTACACACATGTTATTTTGACTTAGACTAGCCTAATAAGATGAAAGAAAAAAATACATGTAGGGAGAAATGTATACATACACACAAATACATATACTCAATACGTAATATACTACGTAGGCTGAGTCTTCAGGAAGGATCTTCGAGCCATAAGTTCGGTGTCGGGGCAGTGCGGCGTCGGCTCCGAGTAGTGGGCCCAGTAGTGGACCCGGTGTCCCCACCATTTGCCATCCTCGTCCTTAATGCATCAGATGTTACTTTTAGTTTTGCTAACCATCTTTTTTACAACAATTGTCATCCCTTTGTGTCTAGCCAATTTGCCGCCTTCTTGTACCTCTCTTGTTTTACAGGCTTATCAGATGCGCAATGCTGGTGCTGTCATCCACAGTCATGGGGTGGAATCTTGTCTTGTAACCATGCTCCGTCCTTTTGCAAAGGAATTCTGGGTAAAGATAAAAATGTTCATGATACATCTTTTTTCCGCCGTCAAATAAATTTCTTTCTTGTTCATGCACATGCCATCTGGTTAACTTGGTGCTAGATCTGTTCCTCGTATTGTGGGTTTACTGATTGAAATATGCAGGTTCCATTCATTGTCATGCCATCACAGCCATAAGGTGAGTAGGGCATGGTTAAATGTCTTATATCGATTAATCATCTTGTTGCTGGCTTCAGTAGTCCACTGAAGAATTTACCGTGCTATGATACTTTATTTTTACCTATCAGACTTCATGAATCTTTTCTTCGAATTTACCACTTTTTCAGAGTTTAATGCATGCAGTTGTTGTCGTAACATTGCAGATAACTCATATGGAGATGATAAAAGGTATTCGGGGGCATGGTTATTATGACGAACTTGTTGTTCCAATAATAGAGAATACTGCACATGAACGTGAGCTTACAGATTCTCTTGCTAAAGCGGTAAACTTCTCCTCTATGATTATTCATGTGTTGCTTCCCAATGGATAATTATTACTTCTTATGGTGAGCTGCTGATCATTTTTGGGAAGGTGGCTCTGCCACATTTCATTACAAAGGAAATGGACTTGAGCTGCTGATCATGACTGACTCAAAGAATATGTTTTGGTTGGAACCTATCTTTCCTGGCAATTTGGACTTGGGTCCTGTTGTTTCCACCTATTTCAGCATCAACTCCAATTGTGTTGTAATCCAATACTCGTTTGTAGATTGTTTTCAGAAGGTGCTTGTTTGGGGATTATTGTCACTGGGAATTTGAGCCTTGGGCCTCTTGCATTTCACCCTTTCCCACAGCCATCCTCTGACCTCTACTTAAGAGATGTTAATCTAATAAATCTTGCAGAAAGAAGAAAACTAAATAGCACAAGAAAAAGTTCAAATTGGTTATCTTACAATGGTAATAAATGAAGTGTTACTTGATGAATTCCTTCTTTGGAGGAATGGAGGAGATGGAGAAGTGTCCATTTTCTTGAGCTGAAGTAAGCGGGCGACATGTTTGACATTCTCTTTGCATGATAAATGCTAGAGTATGGCTGAAATTGGTGTACCATAGCCTTACTCTAGAGTTAAGCCCTTGGATCTCAAGTCCCTCACCCCTTCCTTTTTTCCCATTCTCTCTAACAAGACTGGAATGCCCCAGTCCATGGACACACATTCCATGCACGGTGATTTTTTTTTTTTTTGGTGGGGGGAGGGGGTTTGAGATTTTTCATTTATCCTCTTTTTTTCCAGCTATCAGATTAAATCTGATGACTGGGGTAAAGGATATAGCTGGGCCATATCAACTATTTGGATTGTATCCTAGCACTACATTTTTTTATTATCCTTGCGGTACTAAGTGTGTCTTACCTGATGGGTTTCTTTCTCCTGGCATCTTTAAAGGGTCAAGTGGGGATGTTAGTTTCATTGAAAGAGAGGAAATTATGGTTAGAGTATTTTATGTTGTTTGAGAAACATTGAAATTGCCATACTCCCTCTCTCTATGTAGTTATGTTCTCCTTCCTCTCACATTTCAGTCTATGCTTTCATCATGTTCTGGTCAATGTTCATTAGAAGGACTAGACTAATACAATAATAATTCTGATTTTTCAACAGTAACTGACATTACTGCTGACTGTAAAACTCTGGATGTAGTGTAGATTGCAGACTACCCAAAGACCACTGCTGTCCTTGTGCGCAATCATGGAATATATGTTTGGGGGGACTCTTGGATCACTGCTAAGACTCAGGTTCTCTTTATGGATGTTGGGGATCAGCTATCTCCCACTTTGTATTTATGTGTATCTAGAATCTTTTACTCACCATCAGTTAAAATAATGATTTTTTTAAAATTATGCTTGATATGAATTCCCTTTTTGTGAATCTCAACTTGTCAAAAAGTGGGGTGGAAACCATATAAACTGTCTTCCCCTGTTCTGATTCTTCCAAAGTGTGATTCTTATATTCTCTTTTCCAGGTTGAATGCTACCATTACCTATTTGATGCTGCTCTCAAGCTCCATAACTTGGGCTTAGATTGGTCTACACCAGTGCACAGTCCACTACATAATTTGAAAAGTTACGAAGGTACAAAAAGAAGGCAAATTGCTTCTGTAAACGCAGACTCTCAAAATGGGAACCATATCACTGAACCATCTAGAGTAAGTGTGTGCACTTGCTCATGTGTCAAGAAACTTAATTTGGCTCTTCTGTGCCATGATTTTCAACATATCCTTCACTTACAAGAGTATCTACTCCATGCTCTCTCTCTCTCTCTCTCTCTCTCTCTCTCTCTCTCTCTCTCTCTCTCTCTATATATATATATATATATATATATATATATATATATATATATATATATATATCAGTCATGCACAAGTGCACAGAACCAAGTATTTTTTTCCTCACTTTCCATCCTCTCATGCTTGTTTAATTCCTTTCTTTTTCTTTTTACAGACAGATATGGACAGACCATCCTTCATTTATGGCGCTTGTAATTTCTTGTGCTACAAAAATGACAATTTGCACATGGTGGGTGGTGAGATTCTTGATTTTGTTGCTTATGTGCCTTTTTGTTGCCTTTACTGCCTTGGCATTGGGTTCATATGCTTGCACCTTTTTGTGTAGAGTTTTGCTTTTTTGGGGTGTGATTTATGGTTCTTCTCATACTCTTTCTTGTCCATTAATGACATTACGGAATCATCCACTTTCAAGAGAAAAGGAAATAAAGAGGAAGACAAAAGGCAACCATCTAATAGAATATAGATTGTTTCTGTCACACTAAATATTCTAAAGAACCTTGTGCATATTAAAGGTGCATCCAACATATTCAATATATCTCGACAAATAGCATCATCTGGTATGCGCATGCCAACATGCTTTAATTGGAGTATTAGGCAATGGGAAATGAGTGCAAACATTTGCCTTGAAAATTTGCAATTCTAAAATTGCATTTCCTTGCATATCAGATGGTTCAGTAAACATCAATGTTGAACCTTCCCCCACCTTTTTTTGTGGATTTCTGAGGATAATGTAGTTTGAAGTGCGTTTGATGGGCCACTTTTAGAGCAGGTCATGTGCACATTTAGTTGAAACTTTACTTAAGGTGACTGTTTCATAATCTGCCCAGAGTGTTTGAAGGAGGTTAAGACGTAGGAAAAGGCTCATAATCATTCGTTGGCATCTTTATTTTAATGCTTGTTATATAGCATCAAATATACTTGTACAACGTCAATATTATGTGCCCTGCCTTTAGTAGCAATTTGAGACACTAAGTGAATGGTATATTTTTCTTGCGTGGAATTTTCTAAAATGAAGAGTGGACTGTAGTCCTTTCTGGCATCCACAAGCCTTGTATCTGCGAGTGGCATATCAGTACCTTTATGGTATCTATTTTTATTCTGTTGTGCAGCTTGTGCGATTGTATTCTTATACAATAAGAGGAATTATGTAATGATTTGAAAACTCAGACCTTATCAAGGACTAAATAAATGAGGAGCTATAAAAATTAAAAAAATTATTTTCCCACCAATAGCATCTATCATGCAACAAGTCATTGTATAATGGAATTGTAAATAAATATCTTATAACAAGAAATCTTGCATTAGAAAGATATCTTCCACCTTGTCTACCTCTTTGTGTAAAATCCCTATTTAGCCATAAAATTGGTGGTACAACCTTAATTTTTTCAAATAGAACATCTCTATGTCTACCTCTGCATAATATCATAGTGCCTTGATTTGGTCAAAGTTTTTGGGCATATTTTGTGTTTGCACATAACATGTTTATAGTATGTGTAAAGAGTGAGTGAGCAAGTGAACTATGCAGTGAGTCTGTGAGTAAGCAAACAAAGAGTTAAGGATAACATTGTTGATCTTAATGTCAGGTTTTGATATTAGATTCTAACTTAAGGCATCATATGTCGGTTATAAATTGCAAAACATATTTCCTATGCATGAAAATCCTTCAACGGTGAGGCTTTCCAAATTCTTTGTGTGTTAGATATGTTTTGCCTTATAAGGTAGAAGGGAAACCTCAATGCCTGTGTTGGTATTGGTTAGTTTTGGGTTGCTAATGCTTTATAGATTTCCTGCCTCCCTCATAGTTCTTTGTAATTCTGCATGCCCATTGGTTTTCTCATTCTAGTGATTTATTTTTTTTTATATTCTATCTTGTTTTAGTTCTGCACCTCTCCAGTTATGCTTATAGTTGCTATTTTTGTTGCAGGATAGTAGCTTTATCAACCACAAGGCCTTTGCAATGCATTGCTAGAGAGGAATGCAAGTGATATGGCTACATGCCAAACCATCCAGCCAATTGACTTCCCTTACTATTTGTCTATTAGCAAGAAAATATTTGTATCTAAAGAATACTAAGGATAAACTATTTTTTTATATTTTAGTTGCATAGTGAAAAATTGAGCCCCCATGATCTTAGTTCTATTGTAAAGTCATTGGTGCTATATGTCTTGTGTAATTGGGATATTTCTCTAATTTTATTTTATAATATAGCTCTGTCGAGACATTATTTTTATGATATGTTTCTATTAAAAGGTGGACAAATTGATGTATGTGTTATATAATGATGGGTGTTTGTGTATGTCAATGAAATACAAAGAACAAGATTTGTGTACTAATTGTATGTTAAGAATGTTGACCCTAATTTTTGTATTTTAGGATTATTATTTTGGTGGAATATTTAGAAACTGGACCCCCTACACATTGGTCATTTGGGGCACTTTGGGGAATAAAATGCCCTTAAAACATATTATTTCAAGTGATTATTTTAGGGTGACTTTTATAAGACTATGCTTAAAATAGGTTATTTGGGGCAGTTTAAATAAGAAATTATCCCTAAAACATATTTATTGGAGGCATTTTATTAGCAAAATTGCATCTATTAGAATATTTAGGGGTAATTTTTTAGTGCCTCTAATGACAACATTAGGGGCATTTTTCAAAAAGTGTCTCAAAATCCTTTAGGGACCGAGGTAATAGGGGCACATTTTAAACTGTCCCTAAAACTCATTAAACTGCCCCTAAAGATTTTAAAGGCATTTATCTCTATTTTTTGGGGCAGTTTTGAAATGCCCCTGAAGGTCTATTTTCTTGTAGTGGCGCTGTTGTACCGGGCGGCAAGTGGGGTCCAACTTGAGCTGGTGGGTGATGACCTCTGGTGGGATCCCGGGTAGCTCGTCCTCGGACCAAGCGAACACATCCTGGTTGGTCGTGAGGAAGTGCGTGTAGGCTTGCTTGTCCTGCTTGGACAGAGCAGTGCCAATCTTTAGCGTCTTATTGGGATCATCCCCCACCTGAATGAGGTACAAATCTTCGGCCGGCGCACTCATGCTCGGACCTGGGTCCTAAGCTCTTGCTTTCTTTTCGGGTGGCATCTCCCTGGGGCGCCGATCGCGAGTCGAGATGAGGTAGCATCTTTTGGATTCCCTCTAATCTCCTCTAACCTCCCCCACCCCCCGGGGGGTGGGGAACTTGAGTTTTTGATGGTAGGAGGAGGGGAAGTCTCGAAGTGTGCCGAGGATCCCTCGGCCAATGATGGCATTATATCCTGTCATAGCTCGAACAACCGTGAAGTCGGCGAGGAAGGTTACCTCTTTTTGTGTGGTTCCCAATGTGATCGGAAGCGAGATGCGCCCTTCTGGTCGAACTGTAGTACCAGAGAATCTGTATAACAGTGTATGTAGGGGCGTCAGTCAAGATAGGTCTACACCTATGAGCACAAGACAGTCGTACGCGATAACATCCGGTCCGCTTCCATTATCAACTAATATTCGATGCACGGTACATTTGTTTATGGTGGTAGAAACCACGAAGGCATAAGAGTGGGGTGTGGTCACACCCTCCAGGTCATCCTCGGAGAAAACAATGGGGTCTCCTAGACGCCCAGTGGTGGAAACCCCCCGTCGGGTGCCGTCACCTTGGTCCACAGCGTGGATAGCCAATGTGTATCGTCGTCGACGGCTTGCACTATTCCCCCCCCCTGTGGCCGGTCCCCCAGAGATCATCATGACCGCCTTTCCGTTGGGTCGGTTGTCGATCGGCGGGGGCGTCTTCTGTCGCCTCTCGACAGCTTTGGCGAGGAACTTGTCGAGGAGTCCTCGGCGGATAAGGTCCTCGATAGTGTCCCTCAAGTTGATGCAGTCGGCGGTGTCATGGCCGTGGTCGCGATGGTAATGGCAGAACTTCTTCTTGCTCCTTGTGCTCGGATCGGATTTCATCCGGGGAGGCCACTTGAGGAAGGGATCCTCGCGGATCTCCATCAGGATCTGATCAGGTGGAGCTGTCAGGGGCATGTAGTGGCGATAAGCGCCCCTCTCTTTCTCGAAATGATCGCGGCGGTCCCCGTCGCATTGCGCTCACTTATTCCGGCCCTCTTGTGGTGGGTCGGTAGACCTCTTGCGATCGGACCAATCGGATCCGGCCCCGCGGCCTAAGGCCATAGTGTTGTCCTCGCAGCGCGCATGCTTCTGTGCTAGCGCGAGGAGGTCGGGGAGTGTCGTTGGGGCCTCCACCCCGAGGGCGCGCTGGAGGATGTGGTCTCGCGTCCCCTGGGTGAGCGCCGTGGTTGCTATGCCGACGTCGAGGTGGGGAATGCGGAGTGCCTTCGAGCGGAAGCGGGAGACGAAGTCCCACAACGTCTCTTCTTTCCCCTGCCTAAGGACGAGCAGGGTCACCGCGGACTTGGCTACCTTTCGGCAGCCGATAAAGTTCTCATTGAACAGCTTCTTGAGCTGCTAGAAGGAGGAGATGGTCCCGGCCGGTAGGGACTCGAACCAGGCCCGGGCGTTCTCTCGGAGGGTAGTCACGAACGCCAGGCACTTCACGGTGTCCGAGATCCGATGAAACATCAAGTAGGACTCGAAGCTGTGCATGTGATCGGCCGGGTCGGTAGTGCCGTCGTAGGAGGTAAACGACGGCAACTGGAGTTTTGGTGGAACGGGGGCTTCCATGATCTCCCCAGAGAAGGGAGCGTGGAAGTCCAAGTCGTCATCGATCAGGCCGCGATTCTTAGCGGCCAAGAGGATGTCATCCAGGTATCGGGCTTTGTCCTCGATCTTGTTGAAGCGCTGGAGCCGGCGATCCATCTCCGGGTTGGAATGCAGTGGGCTGCGTACCCTTGGTGCGGGCTGGCTACGCGACCGTCGGGTCCTGGCGACCGAGGCGTAGGACGCCTCGCATGCTTGGCGGGGGTTCTCCCAGATTTGTTCCCTCTCGTCCTCCCGTCGTTCGGGTAGGGCGCGCTGGGGTCCCATTCTTTGGTCCCGAAGCTCCTGGCAGAATTCTGTCAGGGCTCGAATCTGTTGGCGGAGTTCATCTAGGTCACCCAGAGTGACCTCTTGTCGGGGATGAGCGGAGGAAGCTTCCTACGATCCCCGGCGGGAGTTGGGTCCCTGGTGGGAGCCACGCCCCCAATTTCTGGCGTTGCAGAGGCTTCCACAGGGTGCCATAGCTTTCTGCTCGAGATTCCCACAGACGGCGCCAAGAAGTGCAGAGACAGGAAAATGGTTCCTAGGCCACGTACCACCTTCTCTATTTGTTTGTTGGGGAAGTCGTCTCGCGCCCGTGGAAGCCTGTTCACCAGAAGCCGGAAAGACGTCAGAAGGAGTCTCGGGTGTTACCTTAGGGGACAACCCTCCGATGCTTAAGTCAACAATGGTTAAATGAAGAATAAAGAAGAGCAAGTTGAGAGAGAAGGGAATCGTAGTCGAGGGCTGAAGGGTCATGTAGATCCTTGGAACGAGTGCTCACCACTCCCAGTGCTCACTCGGAGAGTGCTCGCTGGGTGGTAAGGTCGCCGGAGGAGAGTTTCCCCTTCAGTGTCGGTCGCAGCCGCTTCCTTCTTGTTATCCCGTAAGATCAGTAGCTCTATTCTCTCGCGTAGTAGTAGGGGGTTTAGTAGAAGAATCTATCGTGTCTGTCTTCTCTGTCGTTCTTCCTTTTATAGGGGTTGTTCTGGAGCGAAGAGCCTCGTCCCTCGATGGGGAAGGGCGTTCGTAGTAGAGTAACCTTCTCCGCTATAGCGGCAGAAGTTTCCTATTGGGGGCGATTACGCTGGAATTAGTTGGTCCCGAGGCGAGTCTTACGGTGCTCGTGGGACGTGCTCGCCCGTTATGGGGCCAAGGCCGATGTCACGGGGGCAACGGTCGGTCACCGGAGAGTCCTCCGGCGATAACTGCGCTTGGGCCGTAACCCTCATTCCTTGTAGAATCCGATGCTCTTTTGGGCTAGGGCCTCCCCTTAGTGGGCCACACCCGTATGTCCACCTTTTGGACGTGCTCTCTTGAGAACTATCTACCGTGGGCCTATTGTTACTGGGCCATTCTTGAGTTAAATCGGATTTACCCTCCTCACTAGCTATCTCAATTGGTGAAGAGTGATCTCGTACCCTACACTTCCCTTGTCTCCTTTCGCACCCCGCTCTTACCCCTACTGACTTAAGTATCAGGGAGTTTTCCTTAAGATAACAATCACAATCCCCCCGATCGCTTCTTTCCTTTTTACAGAACTCCGTTCTGAGATAGTTACTTGCAACTGATCTGGGACCTGTGTTATCTTAGATCCGACGATCAGTGGCTTAGCACGAGATTTCGTCTCTTCAGTTTATACCAATATACGTGGCAAAATCAATTGATGAACGGGTGGCTCTAAGGTTTAAGGTTCGTCATATCTGTCCGAACCACTGCGAATCGCAAGTATCGAATTTTATCAGCCCAAAGTTGGTACGTGCATAGCGTGGGATGCATGTGGTACACATCAGATCGCATGGAACCGTATTCGTCACTATGTACCGAGCGATTCAGCATGGGTCTCGACACGATTTAGGGTGTATGATCAGGGCGGTTCGGTGAGGATGGCGTGATCTGAACAGGGCTGCGAGCCGTGAATCCACGGCTCCTACTGCTATGGCACAGGGAGGAAGGGGCCGCAGTGGCCTGGTGAGGGCAGTCCGATTCTGCACATGATGTGCAGCTTGGTGACGGAGAAGGTAGGATGACGACGTACAAACAGTCGCGACGCGACTGTGGTGGCCACGACGAGTGGGTCGGACAGCTGGTGATGCAGAGTGTTGCGGCAGCGGCTACACTGCAGATGGTGCAAATGGTCTGGTGGTGGAGGCGGTTGGGTCGCCTGATACCGGTTGGGACTGAAAGAAGTGTAGAAAGAGTAGAGATGTTGTGGAAAAAATGCTTGAGGAAGTTCTTCCTCCAGCGTCCCTGTTATATAGATGTGTACAGCAGCTATACATAGCAGGTTTAGATGCACGAAATGACGTGCCAATACAAAGAAAGGGGATGATAATAGGGAAGAAGAAAATATAGAATACAACAAATGTGGAAGGCCAGAGTTGCAGCGGATCCGCTCTACTCTGATTACAAGCAATATTCTCGCTGTCACGAGTTGCATGTTACAGATTTACGGTGCTCTGTTTTCGGGTAATAGCCGAGCAGTATCTTCGCTAACACGCCCCCTCAAGCTCATGGTCGTAGGAACGACATGTAGCTTGTCACGAAGCCAAGTGAACCGTGTCCGGGGGAGCGCCTTGGTAAGGAGATCAGCAAGTTGATCTTTGGTGGAAACATAAGAGACAACTAGCTGTTTAGAGGAGACTTGTTCACGTACGAAATGATAGTCAATTTCCACATGCTTGGTGCGAGCGTGGAAGACAGGGTTCGCCGCAAGATAGGTGGCACCAATGTTATCACACCAGAGGACAGGGGGAGAAATGAGTGCACAGCCAAGTTCTCAGAGCAAAGACCGAAGCCATATGAGCTCAGCAGTGGCGTTTGCCACTGCTTTGTATTCCGCTTCAGTGCTAGAGCGAGCCACTGTACTCTGTTTCTTCAAGCTCCAAGAAATAAGACTATGACCAAGAAAGATCAAGTATCCACTTGTAGAGCGTCGGTCTGTGTGGGAGCCGGCCCAGTCAGTATCGCTGAAGGCTTGGAGTTGAAGAGGGGAGTCTCGACGAAGTAGGAGGCCATGAGTAACAGTTCCCTTGAGATAGCGAAGGAGCTGTTTGACGGCCACCCAATGTTCAGCGTGAGGATCATGCATATGTTGGCACGCTCGATTGACTGCAAAGGTAATGTCAGGACGGGTGATAGTGAGATACTGCAAAGCTCCAACAATGCTGCGATATAGAGATGCATCTGGCACGCGGGAGGTGCGCTCGGAAGAGACCACGGGTGGCGAGACCACCATGGGTGTGGACAAAGGTTTAGCACCATCCATTCCGGCACGCCGCAGAAGGTCCATAGTATACTTAGCTTGAGAAAGTACACAGCCATCAGCATGTGGTTGGAATTCAATGCCGAGAAAAAAATGAGCATTGCCAAGGTCTCGGACAGCAAATTCTTGACTGAGAGATCGAATAAGATCTGCAACGCCCCCTGGATCAGACCCAGTGATGATAATGTCATCGACATAAATAAGAATGTAAGTGACAACATGACCCGAGCACTTGTAGAACAAAGAGGTGTCAGTCTTAGAGCCGAGAAAGCCCAATTATTGAAGGCGACGGCTGAGACGTTGAAACCATGCCCTTGGAGCTTGACGAAGGCCATAAAGGGCTCGGCGCAATTGGCAAACATGATGAGGATATTGAGGATGAACAAAACCCTGTGGTTGTTCCATAAACACTACTTCTTGTAAGTGTCAGTGGAGGAAGGCATTCGACACATCTAATTGACGGACCGGCCATCCACGACTAACAGCAATAGCAAGAAGGAGCCGTACGGTGGTGATCTTGATGACGGGACTGAATGTATCGGTGAAGTCAACTCCAGGCATCTGACGAAAGCCTTTGGCCACAAGGCGGGCCTTATGGCGATCAATAGAACCGTCGGCTTTATGTTTAAGTTTGAAGACCCATTTGCATCCTACCACATTCATGTCTGGTCGTCGTGGGACGAGAGTCCAAGTGCCATTGCGAAGAAGAGCGTCAAACTCGGAAGCCATGGCTGCCCGCCAGGATGGATCTTTGGATGCTTGACTAAAGCACGTTGGCTCTGAAGTGGTGGAATAAGCCGAGAAGCACGTTGGATGGTGCTGCACCACAGTGGATCCTCGTGGCCCAATAGTGGTACTTTGGGCATAAATATCTGCCAAGGCCCTAAATCGTTGTGGTGGTGAAGCCGAGGAATCCACCGAGGGTGAGGAGGCCAGTGCAGACGTCGATCCAGAGTCACTAGTGGTGTTGAAGGGCGGCTCAACAGGGAGCAAAGCACCAGGAGAGCTAGGCGGCAGTGAGGGTGATGCAATAGAGGTGTCATCCAATGAAGGTGCAGGTGTACGCGCTGGAGCAGGTGCTGGCGCTGGAGCAGGTGCTGCAGTCGGAGAAACCGAAGGAGGTGCTGCCGCGGGTACCAAAATATAGCCTGGAGAAGGCCCTAAGAGTCCCTGCGCAGAATGTGGAGCTGCTTGTTTTGTGGATCCCTGCTCAGCAAAAGGAAAAGTGGTTTCGTCGAAAACAACATGCCGAGACACATACATTCGTCCAGAGGTTAAGGAAAGACAACGATAGCCATGATGATTATTACTGTACCCCAAGAAAACACAACACTCAGACCTTGGAGAAAATTTGTTGGAAGCATATGGGCGTAACCAAGGATAGCAAGTGCAGCCGAAGGTGCGGAGAAAAGTATAATCTGGTGTCTTGCTAAACAATTTCTCAAATGGGGAGATATTGTGAAGAATAGGAGTGGGGAGACGATTGATTAGATAGACAGCTGTAGAGACGGCCTCGTCCCAAAAGCGATGGGGAACTGATCCGAAGGATAGAAGAGTAAGAGCAGTTTCCACAATATGACGATGCTTGCGTTCAGCAGTCCCATTTTGTTCAGGGGTGTGGGGGCAGGAAACACGGTGAAGAATGCCACAATGATCAAGATGTTTGTGGAGGGATTGGTATTCGCCACCCCAATCTGAATGGAAGATAAGGATCTTTCGCCCGAACAAACGTTCAACATGACGTTGAAATCGGCAAAAGACATCCAAGACATCGGACTTCCGTTTGAGTAAGAACAGCCATGTGAACCTACTAAAGGCATCCACAAAAATAACATAATATGAGAAGCCATCATGGGACACAGTAGGGGCGGGGCCCCAAAGATCAGAATAGATCAATTGTAAAGGATGCGTAGCCATGGATGAGGACAAAACAAAAGGTAATTTGTGGCTCTTATTCATCATGCAGGAAGGACAAACAAAGGAGGACAAGCGATGGGTCGTAGGTAACCCATATTTATTAATAACTTGAGAAACGATGTGAAGATTGGGGTGACCAAGTCGAGCATGCCACGAGGAAGGAGAGGTACGTTCTCCTAAAAATGCTGTCGGGTTGATGGACTGCATGGGAGAAAAATGATAGAGGCCATCTCTAAGGTGTCCGCGAAGTAGAACCATCCCCGATACTCGATCCTTCACAAGGCAAAAATGAGAGTGAAATTCAACAATAACATTGTTATCAGCAGTAAGTTTGCGAACAGATAGAAGATTTTTAATAATCGAATGCACATGAAGAACATTATTCAATTTAAGAGAGTGAGAAAAGGAAGGAAGGACAGCGGATGAGCAGTCCACACTGCGGGTGAGCACGACAGAAAGAAGGTGGCGTCCAATGCAGGAGGGTGCGCAAGGGTGTTGGCGTGGGCTAGGAGTAGGGACCCATTCACGAGATAGAAAAAAGTAGGCGGGGGGGGGGGGGGGAAGAAGGTGACGTGAGGGGGTGGGCGAGGATGAGGGCGGCCGGTATGAGGCGATGGCCAGCCGATCGGGTGTATGCAGGGGATTAAACAGAAAACGAAGAAGAAGAGGGAGAAGAAGTCGATGAGGAAGGGGGGGGCTGCTTACGGAGGTGGTGAAAAGCAGGGGGGTGTTCAGAGGGAAGGGACGGGGGAACCATGTGGGATTCACGCCCAGCTGAGGGCTTCTCGCTCCATCCCGTCACGAGAGAAGAAATCAAATACTATACAGTCATACGGTATATAGCTTACTAGCCAAAGACCGATATTGTCGGTGAGGCCGGTCAGTCAAACCTTACAAAAATTTAGACTCTTCTACCAAAGTTGTTGTCGAATAGGTTAAACAACTAATAAGAACACACATGTACCAGCTATACACTACACATCCTTCGTTACTTCCCGAGCTATGCACAAATGCTTGCAATGTAGTATTTCCGGACTAAAGATTCATTTGAAGATCATAAAATTCAAAAATGAGAACGAATGTACGTTTTTTTTCTTTATTTGACGAAAATCAGATCGTTAAAAAAATATCAAGGGTGAGAATTAGAGGTGACCTTTATATATATGTTTCGCTTTATCTGTGTAAAGATTATATGATAATATAAAGAGAGAGAAAAAAAAAGAAGAAGCAACAATCGTGATAGATAATTATGGTTAGGATCTCACTCGATCAAGCATAAAAACAAGTAGCAATCAGATTCGTGAACTTTTATCCTGGTTTCATCTTAAAATTATCCCACGACTTCTTCTTTGTGGCATCTATGCTCTTCTTTTTACATTTAAGTTACACAATCCGTGAATCAAAATCTCCCAAAGGTTGTGTGGCTGCATGGATGCCACATTTCTTCCCATGCGGGAGCACCACCACAACCCAGCTTGGGATCGTGAGGTCCCGAACCTTCTTATTAGGACTCCCAACGTCTTTCTACGCCGATCGCGCACCAGCCAGAGGAAGAGAGAGAGAGAGAAGCGTCCATGGCACAATTTATTAGATTGACCCTCCCGCCGGCTCCCACCTTTCTTCCACATACACATCCCGGTGACGGCCGTCGGGTGGCAGGTGTCGCTGTACACCACAAACCATGGGGTTACCTGTTCTTTCGCACTCAATCGCAAGTTGCGCAATTACTTGTTGGACTCATGGCAGTGGTTAGGCACCGACCTCTCACCAACCTAAAAAGGATTGTTTTGAAATAAGATTTGTAGTATCAGGGGTCCGGATCAACTCGGATTAGTTATCGATCTGACTCGAACCTTCTGGGACCGACTTCTTCAGCCGAGTCAGACCCCTTGACTCAAGTCAGACAACTATCATCGTTGCCTCACTTTGGTACAGAATTAATCCTGATTAGTCCGGGGTTAACTCATACTTAATCCTGCACGTGTAAAATAATTTGATAATATATTTTAAAGTTAGTTAAATTAGAGAATGTGTTAGTACAAGGTTAAGTCCGAGTTTTAAAACTTACCTCCCTAGATGGATTAACTCTAATCCGCTCTCATTTATTGCCCCCCCCCCCCCGACGTAATGGTAGGCTGCACCCTCCCCCCATCTCTCTCTATCTCCTCCTCTTTCGTTACGCTTAACATTGAACCATTAAAATACTTACCACCTTTAAATTTTAAATAATATTATTAATGATAGTTTTTATCAAAAATTATATTATTTTAATGATATATTTATTTTATAAAATTTATTTAAAAAATTTACAAAATTTTTTAAAATAAAAATTGAAATTAAACATTAACTTTAAAAAGTAATTAATGACATTTTTATTTTTAAGTTTTAATTAGTGAGATTAATAATTTTATTTATAAAAAAATCTTATGTTTACAATTATTCATTTTTTAGAATATATTCAAAATATTTTAAAAATAAAAAAAACTTACGATGAACAGAAACCTTAAAACGAAATTATTGACATATTTAACTTTTAAATTTTAATTAGTTAGATTAATGATATTAATTATCAAAAATATATTTATTTTTATGATATATTCATCTTATAGTATGTTTGAAAAATATTAAAAATCAAAATAAAAAATATTACGATAAATAGTAACCTTAAACCATAATTAATGACATTTTAACTTTTAAATTTTAATTAGTGAGATTAATGATTCTATTTATTAAAAATAGTTTTATATTTACAATATATTTATTTTATAATATATATTAAAAATATTTAAAAAATAAAAAAATCTTAAGATTGAGAGTACCCTCAAACCATAATTAATGATGTATAACTGCAGTCTTTTTTAATATATCAGGGATATTTATGACAATATATGAAAAGCAGGGATATATATGCAAATATGACAGTTTGTAGGGTTATATATGCAAGAAAATCCTAGATTTTAATCATACATCGCCGGCCCTCCCCCCCCCCCCCCCCCCCCAAATAAAAAAAAAAAAAAAAAAAACTGGAAAATGCAATTTCTGGTGGTTCTTGAATTTATGAACTGCACCAAAAGTCAGAAGAGGGCAACGATGAATCAATGAAAAAGAAGGTGATTGTCTACTTGGAATTGACGAACTGCCCTGATGTTTTGAGCACTTTTTTTGTCCTTTGTTCTATTTCTCAGTCGAGGAATGGAGTAGTGGAAGATGGGGGGTGACGGGCATGCATGTCGTTTACGAACAAAGACAGGGGTAGCAATGAACTTGACATCCAATTCCCTCGCTCACACGACGCCTTTTAAACTTTTCTGCTGCAATGCCGCCTCATAATAAATGGGCAGGCAGGAGTAGAAAGAGACCGGAGGGATAAGGGAGCAGTTTGCTGATTTCTCTGTTGCCATTGAGGTTGAGAGGCACTGACATAGAGAAGCCAAACACTGTTCCCACCTGGACTGCCTCATTTTCTTTCTTCTCTGCTTGCTGTTACTGAAAAAGGGTAACTTCTGTTCTTGCCTTTCTTTCTTGCCTTCCATTCTGAAGTTTGGACGTCCACAAGGTGATCTTAACTCCTTTATATAGCAAAGTAGATACTAGATAAGGTGTGTCGTCTCATCTCCTTTCCCTTGTTAACTTCTGCATTAGATTTTTTTTCCCGGTAAGTAACTGCTGCAGTAGATGCTTGTTCATGCTTCTTCATACTGTCATCATCTTCACCATCGTCTGTTTGGGAGACCAAATCTGCAGACAATGGCACAGCTAGACAATGTCTGTATGGACTATAAAGACCCAAATTTCTGGTACCATTATAGGAAGGATCAGAGGTGGGACATATCAACTAATGAATTTCTCTTCATGTCACCTGTGAAGCAAATGCATGCCCAGAAAGAAATGGGGAAATGAGTGGAGGAATGCAACCATTGCCTTTGGCTGCTAGTTTTCAGGACTTCAAAATGGACTAGCTTCACTCTTTGGAAGAGGAAGAAGAAACAGGACAAGCAGGCTTGCATCTGCTAACTAGGATCTCGATGAAAATTTCCTTTCATCTTAAACAATATATATGATATAGATATCTCCTATGAAACCCCTCTCAATCAGCACCAAAAAAGTATGAGCAAAACTATGAAACTCCAGCTCAACCATTACAATGCCCTTGTTTTCATGGCTATACATTCTGGCAGTAAGGTAATCATGTAAACTTGATGGTTAGCCTATCATGAACAACAAGCTAAGGCTTTTTTATTTTAACTTTGTGACAGTTCTACATGGAACCAACTCCACCTGCGATAGCAAGAATGAAGTCCGATCAGATTGAGATTTCCAACAGATCTCTGAGTCGAGCACCATCTGCGGACGCTGCTGGCATCATTGAGGGAAGTGGACCAAGCTTGACAAGGAAATCAAGCTTTGGAAAACGGATGCTTGGGTCTTCACCTGGGAGGAAGGGGGCACACCATATCAGGAAGTCTCGTAGTGCACAGCTCAAGCTGGACTTGGAGGATGTAAGCAGCGGTGCTGTACTCAGCCGTGCTTCCAGTGCTAGCTTGGGCTTCTCCTTCTCCTTCACTGGCTTCACGGCGACCCCGGAGGACCTCATTGATGACCTAAAGGCCTTCAGTGATGATGAAAATCGTAAGCACGCTTTCCCCTGGATGTAGGTTTTCCTTTTTTTTTCTCTTTAATTTTGATGTTGCTCCTTTAGATGGAGATATCACTTGGGGATATGACAATCTGTTGGCTGGGTATGAAGGCCTGCTAATTACTTTCTTTTCTTGCCCTTTCGGCCCTGGGGCCTTGCAGAAGTAGACATAGAAGCTCATGAGCCTCACCCACGTAAAAAGATTGCAATGGAGCCAACCTTGCCAATTTATCTCAAGGTATCTTTGATTCTATCTACAGTTCTTTCCAAATCCATGTGGAACATGTACTGCTTTCTCTTTCAAAGATTTGTATATAAGGACTTGAGAGATGGATGCACAGATCTGCAACCACTTCGGGTTCAGTAGAGCAGGAAAATTACATCTGAATTCTGCTGGTAGCAGTAATTAGTGCTCTGTAGAATTGCCAAAATAAGATAATCCAATTGCCGCCTCAACAGATTTCGTGGATGATACTTACAGATAGTTCTGAAGTATGTCAAAAGCAAGATATGGTTATTTAAATAGCTCTTAAGGAAGATATCAGTTGTAAAATTCAAAATAGTACTTTTTAACATTTATCTTAAGAAGATTTCATAACTTCAGTTTGCTTCCCACTGTGCAGTTTACAAATGTTAAATATAAGGTAATCCTCAAGGGTGTAGCGACCACCACAGAGAAAGAGATCCTTAATGGCATCACAGGTTCAGTAAGTCCTCGTGAGGTTCTGGCTTTGATGGGACCTTCTGGTAGTGGGAAGACTACTCTGCTTAATCTCTTGAGTGGAAGAATAAGTGGCAACCTCTATGATGGCACCATCACTTACAATGATGAATCATACACAAAATCTTTAAAACGAAGGTCAGTACAGCTGAGTTTCTATTCAAATAATGTTTTGATTGTACATCTTCAATATTTTGCATTCTGATGATGTCCTTGATAGAGCCATGGAAATCTAATGTTCACCTTAGGTGTACAGTGCCTAGGATCTGACTCATGATCAATGACATGGGCAACTGCCCATCCTACCTAAAGTGAACCTTAGCTCCTTTCATGGCCCAAAATGTGGAGTCCAAAAAGGAAGAATAACAGAAGGAAAAATATCATGAATACTTGGCAGGATAGGCTTCGTGACTCAAGATGACGTTTTGTTTGCACATCTCACGGTGAAAGAAACATTAACATATGCAGCTCTACTTAGACTACCGAGGACATTGACAAGATGGCAGAAGGAAGAAAGGGCTATGGATATTATCTATGAACTTGGACTTGAAAGGTAAGCACTTCTTGACTAAAATAGTCGGCCTATGATTCAAGAAAAGAACAAAAGAAGCATTGGAAGCCTTCTGAATGTCTGATTACTGGAATTAATCAGTGCTTAGCAATGCAAATGCAGGAGAGAACCCATTTTGCACATCTTCTGTGTAGAAATAATTGATTATATTTTATTAATTTATGATTAAAAATATGGAAACTTTCAGATGCCAAGATACAATGATCGGAGGACCTTTTGTGCGTGGAGTTTCGGGTGGTGAAAGAAAGAGGGTGTGCATTGGAAATGAGATCATAATCAATCCATCATTATTGTCTCTTGATGAGCCAACATCTGGACTAGATTCAACAACAGCCCTAAGGATTGTTCAGGTGTTGCAAGATATTGCAGAGGTAAGAAACGACAAGAAACGAAATCTATAACAGATGACAATTCCTGAAATCAATTCATGTCCAATAATTGTCTAAGAATCTTGGTGATTTGTTTGCCACAACAATGTTTCATCCTGCAGGCAGGGAAGACAGTGATAACGACAATTCATCAACCATCCAGCAGGATGTTCACAAATTTGATAAATTGATCCTTCTTGGGAAGGGGAGTTTGCTATATTTTGGAAAGGCATCAGAAGTAATGGTTTATTTCTCCTCAATCGGGTGCTCTCCTCTTGTTGCAATGAACCCAGCAGAATTCCTCCTAGATTTAGCAAATGGCAACATAAATGACATCTCAATACCATCAGAATTAGATGACAGAGTGCAGCTGGAAAACGTGGGAAGTGAAATGAGGAATGAGAACCCGACTCCAAAGGATGTGCATGAGGTAAAATATATATACATATATATATATATATTTCATTTTAAGAATGGGCAGAAACCTCAACTTTGATTATGCTTAAGTGAACACTGCACTGAAGATTAAATGATGTGGTCATCACCTAACGCCAGCAATTATTTAATATAATAATCTATTACACAGAGATGAGGTTTTAGCTTAAATTTGAAGAGAAAAGGCAGCTCTCTCTCTTTCTTCTCTTTCCTACACATCCAAGTATTTTTTATGCTCCCAAGCCAGTAAGTATAAAATCAAGAACCAGCCTTTATTAACCTTAAAATGATCCATTAAATAAAAACTGATCAATGTGAAATTTGATGGCAGTACCTTGTGGAAGCCTATGAGACACGAGTGGCTGACAAAGAAAAGAAGAAGCTTATGGTGCCAATCCCCATTAATGATGATCTGAAGGCAAAGGTGTCATTCCTGAAAAGAGAATGGGGTGCAAGCTGGTGTGAACAATATTGCATCCTGTTCTGGCGAGGACTCAAAGAAAGGCGCCATGATTACCTTAGCTGGATGAGGATCACACAAGTTATAGCAACTGCACTTATCCTCGGTCTACTCTGGTGGCACTCAGATAGCAGTACTCCAAAAGGTTTGCAAGATCAGGTAGGAGGCTTGCCAATTGTAGTATTGTAAGATCCTAAAGGCAAAAAGAAAAATTCACACAAATGCCAAGTAGGCAGCTCCATGCACCATATGCTCAAGGTTTAAACAACCATGATTCCATTAATTCTTCTTCCTCATATACGCCTGAAAGAAGGTTTCACAACTTAGCCAAAGAACTGGTGGTTGTTCTCAAGCTGTGGAAATTTGTATTAGCAAAGCAGTTAGCTGTCCCTTAGTCCCATGCGACATAATACTGAACCAAGAACATCCTCTAGCCAGTAATAGCTTACACCACAACTACCTTATTACGTTCTGTTTTACTTTTCTTTTAGATCCTTTCTATATGTTACCTTGCTTAGGAAGTTCATTTACTGTTGTTATCCTGTTGTGACCCTCATTCAAGTTTTTGTGATGAAAAGAACCATTTTCATCAATAATGGCTTATCACAAGTCCCGTAGAATTCATTCTAGTAGGATTATAATTAATTCAGAATGTTTACTGGGGTACATATTCTCTGATAGAAAAAACTTTCAAGTAAAAAGACTATTTGCTATTATAATTGGTTAGATAATCTTCATGTAGAATCAGTCTGATGTGTTCTGACCTGATCCTCAACCATAGAAAGGACAGCAGTTCTCCGCCATATGTTGAAGCAACTCAGATCTTATCATAAGAAAGTTATATGTTAGGAAATCGTCACTTGCAAGCCTACATTCAATGAGAAGGAATCAGTATGTGACAAAAGAAACTCTGAATCATTGTTAAATCCAGATTCCCTGACAAGGAACATATATTAAAGATGTGTTTCATCATCTTTCCTTTTGATATTGGAATGAATCTCATTCTACACTAATGTCCATCATGCAGGCAGGATTGCTCTTCTTCATTTCTGTCTTCTGGGGATTCTTTCCTGTTTTCACAGCTATCTTCACATTCCCCCAGGAAAGAGCAATGCTAAATAAGGAAAGGGCTGTTGATATGTACAGGCTAAGTGCATATTTCATGGCTCGGACGACAAGTGATCTGCCGCTAGACCTATTTCTCCCTATAATATTTATCATCATCGTGTACTTTATGGCTGGCCTAAGACTGAGTCCTGCTTCTTTCTTTCTCAGCATGCTTACAGTGTTCCTAAGTATTGTGGCAGCTCAGGTACACCCCACAGGAACATTATAAATTCTTTATTAAAGGCAGCATTAGCATCTAGATAGCACATTTTGTAGAGAGCTAACCAGTGGAAAAATCGCAGGGGCTAGGATTAGTAATTGGAGCTATTGTTATGGACATCAAGAGAGCGACAACTTTGGCTTCAGTAACTGTCATGACCTTCATGTTGGCTGGTGGTTTTTTTGTGAAGGTAAGAATTTTGGCAATCTCTGTAAGAAAATAACCTCTTTCTAGGGCTAAAGGTCTTAATCATTTCAAAAGAAACTAAGAATTCCCTCTCATTCCTTTTCTGGAAGCAAAGCAACCTAGGTTTTGTTAGGAGTGAACTTAGCGAAGCATGTACCAGGAAACCCACAAAGTATTATAAATCAACATCAAAGAAGACAAAGCAGACATGGTGATAACTTAATCCAATCAAGGTCTAAAATAGTGTATTCAATTTCCAGTTAAGAGAATAGAGGATAAATGAGTAGTAGGCCCTTGATGTCAAGAGAAATGTTTCACTTCTCATTATGATGAACTGCAAAGGCATAGGCCAAAACATCAATTAGTCCCTACAACGTCTTATTTCTCTCTTGATTAAAAACAACTTCGTTCTTTGGGGTGATTGATTAATAAAGAGATGTAGCTAATCTTTGGATGTAGGAGGCAAACCACATTATTGCAGTTCTCAAACAACCAATTCGAGTGATTCACTTTGAGAGGTCTATGTCACCTCCTTTATGATCATCTAGCATGACTTAATAAATCTTGTCAGAGAAATTTGTTTCTCATATGTTTATCTTCTTGCCCTTCATTTTGCTTAGCTATTCATTGTAACTGGTGCAGAGAGTACCAATATTCATATCATGGATCCGCTACGCCTCTTTCAACTACCATACATACAGGCTTCTTCTTAAGGTGCAGTATGGCCACGTACCACCTTTTCTAAATGTTACCAATATGGACAATGGAGTGAAAGAAGTATGTGCCATGATTGCCATGATTTTTGGGTATCGCCTACTGGCATACCTTTCCTTGCGCCGAATGAAACTACCAGGTGGTTCCTAAACAAGCTCTAGCAAAAAGGTAATCTACACAAAGCAATTGGAGAGAATTTGTATTACCCTCTGCGCTAATGTTATTGATGGAAGTCCTAACTGGTGATCCAATGAATGGATGCACGTGAAGCATGCCATTTTGATGTTACAGTTTTGAGAATATGGCATCAATGGGGTACACAACTTGTATAAATACTTACCCAAGGATGACTTAGAGAGTTGGGGATTTACTTCCCACCTCTGCTTTGTGCAAAGCATACTATGTTCAGTTCAGTAATGACCATGTTTCAGTGGGAAAAAGATGCAGCTTGTATGGAATCAAGTCAGAGGAAAATATTCAAATGAAAATTGCTCATACATCTGGAGGGTAGATATAGAAGTACAAAAATATATTTTCCACACACAGTGATAATTGAATTGAGTCAAGAAGGGAAAAACAACAAAAGAAACAAGGGCTGTCTTACCATCACAGTACAGGAAAGACAGGTCTCATAATTTCACGGTCAATGTTTAATAATCATCATCATCATCATCATCAGAGCCTTATCCCAATTAATTGGGGTCGGCTACATGAATCCTGTTCCGCCAAAGATTTCTATCAAGTGCAATATTCATATTTAAACTCAAGGAACTAATGTCCTTCCTAATAACATCGCACCATCTCATTTTAGGCCTTCCTCGAGCTCTTTTGCTAGCATCCACTAAGATTTGATCACATCTTTTAACCGGCGCTGAGTTAGGGCGACGAAACACATGTCCAAACCACCTGAGTCTATTTTCTCTCATTTTACTATCAATTGGAGCTATCCCTAAGTCCTTACGGATGCGCTCATTCCTAATCTTGTCTTTCTTAGTCTTGCCACACATCCATCTCAACATCCTCATCTCAGCTACACACATTTTGTGAATGTGTTCCTTTCGCACTGCCCAACACTCGGTACCATATAACAGAGCAGGTCTCACAGCCGTTCTATAAAACCTCCCTTTGAGTTTCACAGGCATACGGCGATCACAAAGGACACCTGATGCACTTCTCCATCTTAACCAGCCTGCCTTAATCCTATGTGTAACGTCATCATAAATCTCCCCATTCTCTTGTATGATAGACCCTAAGTATCGAAAGCTACTACTCTTCGGAATGTTATGTCCATCAATTAGATCCATGTCTTCCTGAACCACTCTCCCATTACTAAAATTACAGTGCATAAATTCTGACTTGCTCCTACTAATTTTAAAACCTTCAGACTCCAAGGCAAGTCTCCAACGCTCTAACTTAGCATTTAGAGCATCAATACTCTCATCAATTAAAACAATATCGTCTGCAAATAGCATACACCAAGGGATATCCTCATGCAATTGTTTAGTTACTTCATCCATAACTAAGGCAAAGAGATACGGACTTAGTGCAGAACCTTGATGCAAACCAATGTTTAATAATACTACTCTAAAACAATAAACAGAGCAAACATTTGAAATAGTTTCTGGCCAGTAGTAATAGCACAGATCAAAGTTGTCCATGATTGTTAAGGGTGATAGGGTCGTATGGTGGCTCATACTCCATGCTACCCTTTGGGCCCTATAGGGAGAAAGAAACAGTAGAGTCTTCAAGAGGGAAGCTAGAGCTTCAGACAGAATTGTATCTTTTATTTTGGGGAAAGTGAGGGAGTGGGCTTCGGTTGTATGTAAAGTGGACTCCCACAATTCTTCTTTTTTTGTTTTGCTGGGGAGTTAGTGGGTTTCACATCATCTTGGTGTGAAGAATTTTTTGTATAGGGATCTTTTGGCAACATTCGGATTATACTGTATATTTCCCCTATTTTACTTTAATATAATCTCATGGTACCAACCACTTTCGGGAGAAAAAAAAAGTTGCCCATGACTCTCACAGAACCAGCAGCATGATTGCAATTGGGAGGGCATTACATCAGTGCTGATAGATTCTGTATGACGACTCCATTATGATATATGTATATATATATCTATATATATATGGCCATACATTCAACTACGATGTCATTATCCAAATCTTCAAAGTTTTCATTGTCGCATCCACCGCCCAGTGCCCAGATGTGCATCACCAGAGTGTCAGATCCCACTTAAGCAAATTTATCCAGTCCAAATGTGCGTTGTAGAACGTCCTACTGACACAGAGACTGCGCTCCCAGGTCTCCAACATGCCGACCAAGGACAAGCCCTGCTCAATACCTTCCCACAAAAACCAGAATTTTGCTGTTCCACACTGTCAATGGGATCGAAGGCACAAGTATAACACCGGAAGGCTTGCCAGAGGAGACTATCATGAGGTCCTTGAAGAGCCCCAACTGCGCAATCCCGCAATGTGGATTACATGGAGGTGCAACCATTTCCTCAACACCAGATACGTTCCTTCCACATTCGCATTGGTGACATTGTCTCGTGGTAAATAGAGCCCCTCTACCATGTAAAAAGTTCCAGTATTTAGAACAAACACCCTGTTCGAAAGTTCCAAGCTTGAGGACACCCTGTACAAAAGTAGTTCGTGGCAAGAAGGGAGGGACGCCAGACCTTGTTGGAGCTTGCCCCCAGGAATGGCGTACTTGTCCAGCATGCACCCCACTTGGGCTCGTCCACCCAGGTGCGGCCGTGCAAGTTGCCACCAGCTCCATTATCCACTACCCTTCCGTCGCCTCCGCGCTCAGCAACGTACTCGCCCAGGCTGCTCCTCACCTCAACATTCTTGGCCTGAGTTCCTTTCGACCCGCAGGAGCCTGGAAAAGGAAGTTGGCCCAAGTTGTTCTGGTGGGCAAAGGGCCCTGGAGGAGAGCTGGAGGGACATGCCGATAATCCCAGTGAGCCCGGCTTCTCGTAGAGGGAGAGAGAGACAGTAATCGTAGAGTTTAAGTTAAAAAGTTTTTACATATAAATTAACTATTGTTAAATGCGAATTTATAAAAATATCATTTATGAAGATACATGCATATTATTATATTAATATATATTATGCAAACATGTCATCATCGTGACTACCTGCTATCACCCATGAAGTTAAATGCGGTTACTTTTAACTAGATCTATGAAAAGATAAAAATATTTTTAATTAAAATAAATAATAAAATAATAAAATCTCTCCTTCCCTGTGACAAGAACCCCCTCTCCCTCCCATCGGACCCTCGCACAAACCTTTGACCGGCAAGAACCCCCCTCCCTCCCATCGGAACCCCCCTACAACCTCCGGCTAACAAGAACACACCTCAACTGAAACCCCCCTCTCTTGCAACCTCTCGTTGGCAAAAATCACCCCCTCCCATGGAATCCCACGCCCCTCTCACCGAAACCCTTCCCCCTCCCCCCACCACTGCAACCTTCCCTCTCCCCGATCAAACCCCCTCCCTCCCACCTGAACCACCCCACCCCTACAATCTCCTACTAGCAAGAACAGCCTACCCCTCCCACCAAATCTCACCCCTGCCATCAGAACCCCCCTCCCATGTAACCTCTCGCCGGCAAGAAACCCCCGCCCCCTCCCACTTGATCTCAGCCCCCATCGAAACCCCTTCCCCCTCTCCCCTCCCCACAACAATGTCCCCTCTCCTAGATTGAAACCCCCTCCCAATAGATCCTACCACCCCCTATTGACATGCTAAAATTAACGCTTAAAAGAACTCTTGCCTCCCAGACACGCTAAAATCAGTGTTAAAGTTACCACTTAAAATAATTCACGTCGCTCCAGGCGTGCTCAAATCAACGCTAAAAAGAATTTGTACTTCTATGTCTCTGTTCCTCGATGTCAACTCATTTCCCCTTTTCTTATTTTTCAAGAATGGGCAAAGAAGAAAAAGAACAAAGTAAAGGAAGGAGAGGATGAGGAGGGCGAACCGGCGCCCTCTCCCTCCAAGGTGATACGGCGCAGCCAAGCCCCCTCTTGCATGTGAATCGGCCCAAGGCCCCAAGGCCAGCTTGAGTCGGCGCCAAAGCTCCCTATGACATGGTGAATCGGCGCCAGCCCCTCCTTGCCATTGAATCGGCACACAAGCCAGCTCCCCCCTGCTCAATGAACCGGCACGCAAGCCCCCACGGGCCAATGAACCGGCGCAAGAAGCCCCCCATGGCCACCTTAACCGGCGCTGGTCTTCCCCTGCCCCTTGATTCGGCGCGTAAGCTTCTCATGCCCAGTGAATCGGCGCAGGCCCTCTAGCTCTTGAACTAGCACGAGAAACGTCCCCTCACCCACACGGGACTTTGTTTCCATGCCGGTCCACTGCAAGAAGAACAAAGCAAGAAGGGGTTTGAGGCCTTTGACCCGGTGAACCTTCAAGCGCCCCTCGCCTGGTGAGGGATCCACCTCACCATCCATCGGTTTTTCTCCCCTGTAAACCGTGCTTTCTCTCGCCAGTCGCTTCATACGCTCAAAATGGCAATCTTCAAAGATCGGTGCAGAGCTACGAACGGCACATCGACGTCGATGCCAACATCGGCCAATCGCAGGGAGGCACCTCGCCTACCTCCTGCTGCCCCTACACCCAGGCTCATGGTGGCTTCGAGTGGGAAAAGGGGAGGAGAGAAGAAGGAAAAGAAGGAGGAGTGGGGTTTGAAACCCCCACCTCCACTCCTATAAAAGGGGCGCAGCTCCGTCAATGAAGAGGATGGCTGGTGGGAGGTTGGCTGCTAGGGAAGAAACCCACTATAAGAAAAAAAGGGTTATGTGCGCCTGCATCTATAGAGCGAAGAGAAGAAGAGAGAAAAGAGAGAATAGAGGGTGAGAGGTGAGGTTCAAGGGGGGGGGGGAGCCAGTGCTCTGTCCCCCCCCCCCCCCACTGCTGTATTTTTCCCTTGTTCTCTTCTATTTTAATTTCTTTTTTTACCATGATGTATGCCCTCCTTTTGTATCCGTTGCCCTTGTGGTGAATAAAAAAAATTCAATTTTGGCAAATGGCGCAGGCCTCATCTTGGCTTGTTCTCTGCTCTGAGTATAATTCCCCATCTTCTTCTGCTCGTTCTTGGGCTTGCCTCTTCTGCTATCCTACAAGGGTGCTGTCATTTCTACGGTGATCACTCCGGGTTCCCAGGGGCTTACTTTTTCATAGTATGGTCCCTGGAGAACCCCACTTGAGAAGTGAATAGCAATAGTCATATGCCTGGCAATATGTTGAATCCATGTCCCAGAATTTCAGAAACCATGGCCCGTGGGTCATTGGAATCCTTTGAAGGCTAGTCCTCGGGTTTCCACGCTCGCTTTGGGTCACAAGGTAGCTATTATTAGCTCACCTACTATTTTTTAGATCGCCTCGGATTCTTCCGTGGACAAGTCTCTATTTTACACCCCACGAACTCCGAGTCCGGGAGAGGTGCTGCCAAAATTCTATCGGGAACGCAGTTGACAAGCAATAAATATCTGAACAATGCTAACCAGAAGATCAAGTTTGAATATGCAAGGAAAATGAATATGAGGACCAATGAACTCATTAAAGCCCTCACACCTGAATTCACTGTTGACCCTTCCATGAACAAAAGATGCGTCTTGACTCTCCTTCATATGTTAAAGAACGTGCAAAACAAAGAATCACGGCCATCTCTCTTTGCTTTTCAAACATCATACTCGTCTGGCAAGACCCTATGCATGTGCTAAGGCAATCCTCTGCATCTCTGAATTCAGACGCATAATAATCCCCCCTCTGTATGCCATGTTCTATTACAAAAAAGGCACATGCAATCTTCAAACATAAAAGGTCGTGGCCCACTTGGGCAATACTGTTGCGTCTTTCACACTCCCAGTGCGTTGCGTCGACCCAAAAACTCCCTGCGTCGACTCCTCTCTACTCCCAGCAGACCTCTACGTCGACCTCATAGCACCATGTGTCGACCCCTCTCTGCCCACGCACTGCCTGCGTCGACTCCAGGAGCCCCTGCGTCGACCTCGTGCTTCCCACAGCTAGCCCTTGCGTCGGCCTTATGCATGTCGAACTCCACTTGGACTTCCGGCTGCATCTGCATGAACAAACATAAGGAAAGAATGAAAGAGTTCCATGGGTTCATCCCAAACAAAAAGAAAAGCATAAGCATATCCTGTGCATCGAGCCATAAGCACCACAAATGCACAATAGACCCTTCATGAGTTGCATGTCACCCCTTTAAAGAGGGGCCCAGGACCGTGCATAGCACGGAGTCGACCCATGGGGTCAACTCATCCTTTCCCAAACGCTGCCTGGGTTTGACCCTCACCCCCGCGTCGACGCCCTGTGCCTTTGGGGTCGACTCCGTTGGCAGGCCACCCTGCTGCTGGGAGATTCGGTCGACCGACCGAACCCTCCCCACTCAAAAATTTTTTTACGGAGAAAGCGGAGGTGAACCGGCGCGCACGCGAGCTCCTTCTCGCGTCGGTTCACCCCCTCCGACTCACATCCCTCTCTCCCTCTCTATCTCTCCCACCTCCTGCGCCGATTCATCCATGTGAAACCCAAAAAAAGAGGTGGATGGGGGAGGTGATCCGGCAGCCTCATGCGCATCGGATCATCCCCCCTCCCTCTCTTGTTAATAAAAAAAAGAGAGAGAATAAAGGAAAAATAACAAATAGAAGAAAGAAAACAAAACAACACTCAAAACTATAAATAATCAAACAAAGATATATAATGACAACACTAACAAAAAAAAACAAACAACACACCCATGCTTCTAAATAAACGAAGGATAATCAAATAGCCAAGAAAAAATAAGATAATGATAATAACAAGTTAACAAAAATACACTCATGCATTCAAGTGAAAGTTAAATAACCCAATTACAAAATAAAACGTAACAATGTCCACTCTGGAGCCCTCGCTTCCCCGGACTCGGTACGAATGAAATATCAATGACGCCTCGGCAGGTCGTGTTTGGGTCCCAGGAGTCACCCCACTATGGCCATGACTTGGCACTACCTAGGGCCGATAGCCCAATGAACCCGACCCGTTTCTACCGGGATCTAATCCCTCCTTCTTATTAAACTCGTTGTACATTCGGCGGATATTTGCACGGGTTTTCTAACCGTCTATGTCACGCTTTCAATACGGACTTCCGTCCGAACATGAAATGGTCTGTAAGCGACCAACATGATTTAAACATTTATACGCCAATCCGGGGGTATTTTATCGTAGTTTGAGATTTCATTATCTCATTTTTACTAATGTTGATCTTAGGCCATAGGGCCCATTTTCCTGGCGATCAATCAAGGATTTTCCTCTCTCTGAGGGGATGTAATTAACATCGTGGCCTTTACGGCACAACGGATTCTTGTCCCGTCATGATATCCACTATTATCTGATCAGTCAGACGGCACACGCCAATGGCTTCTTCGAAGCCCGAATAAACTGTCACTTTGTGACTGTCACGCCCACTGTTGTACCCAGATATTTTCCCAACAAAAATATTAAGAAATGAGGGTTTGGGAATTTCCCCGAACACCTTTAGGGCGCCTTTGAAAACCAGTTGGGGTGGCTTAATCGCGCCCCACTGCACGAATAAGCCACCCCCGCCCGGTTAGGGTGGGATGAGTGTGAGAGAAAATTGTGGGGCCCACAATTTTCTCTCACATTAGTTTATTATTCGGGCGGTGGTAACCCCTTTTCAAAGGCGACCTTAAGGCGTGGGCTACCCATCCCTTCCTACAGCTCGCTGGGCCCAATCAAGGGTTGATGTGAGACGACCTAGAGATGCAATGGGATTGACCGAATACACCTTGGACCTAGGTTCGCAAGCACATACACAAGGGAACAGACTCGATTTTGGCGGAGACGCTCACACTGTAGCACCCCGTATAAAAAAATGGTAGAAAAAAATTAATAATATATATATATTTATTTAAATAAACAAAAACTTTAGATAACTCTATAAGAAGATAACTCTAAAGGAAGGTTGAACAAGAAAGTAGAATACCCCATAAGGGCCAATATACAAATATGCCACCCTTTACGTAATGGAGTTTACTATTTCAAAATACTATTCACTTACTATTCAAAAATACTATTCAAATTACTATTCACCCCACAAATGGTGCGCCCTTCACTAGGGCGCCATTTCTTGAAGCATGACTGATTAAACAGTCGTGACTTCTCAGTTAATAGATAAATCATCCATGATAAAAATTTAATAACAGTGAATCATGATACCTAATCTAATGCATGAGCATACTGCTAGATTCCTACTATTTTTCTCTACCTATCCATGTATCTGTCTCTGGAAAATTCTTTTATTTAGAAAAGTGACACTATTCATTGAAATAGTGACTCTTTACTATTCATCGAAATCGTGACTCTCTACAAGGTCGCTATTTCTCAAGGATTACTATTCATCTAAAGTAACGACTCTCTACAAGGTCGTGATTTCCTCAACCTACAGTGCCATAACCCACGATTTTAAACCCACAGTATATATATAAACCTCTTTTACCGACCAATTATATATATATAAAGGTAAAATAACACATTTTAATACCCAGCATGGCACTGAACATGGAATGTACCCGACATGGCTAGGAATAGTAACAGTAGGTAAGGTGAATAGCGCCCCCTTACCTGGGCGCTATTTCATTTGGGTAAAATATAATATATATATATATATATATATATATATATATATATATTTAAGGCATAAGGGAAGTAACGTCCACCTGCATGGTCATTATTTCCCTAAATCAAGACTACCTAAACAGTCGCTATTTCTTTGCCAGCAATCTACCAAACCGAATGCCATTATATCATCCCACATAAACAACCTATTTGTGCTGGCAGCCGAGCTTTTCTCCCGACAACGGATCTAATGGATTGAAGCATTAATTGCTTCTTTTTCATTGTCATGGACCCTTATGTCTTTCCCTTCCTATAATTATATCCAACCTTCTAAGGTTAGAAGGTGATTGCCTAAGTCTATTACGTCTCCACCTGCAACCTTACAGAACGTACTTGAAGGGAGAATCTTCTTCCTACATACTTCTTCCTGCTGCTGGTACCTTGCAGGAGGGGCTGAGTTCTTAATTATCTCTTCATCCTTCTACGTGTTTACTTCAAACATGTAGGTGTTCTCAAGATCTGGCTAAACTGGTAGTTAATGTAGGTTAACATGCATGCTAGTTAAACCTGTCATAGCTACATTCTGGTTAATTGAGTCAGAGGTATATCAAAAGACTCAGTGGGAAGGTTAGGCTACGCCTATCTGGAACATTGACTCTTGCATGAGTAGATTCTCCGCCAAAGTACCCCATATGTTTAGTATAATCGTCATTACTAGTAACCTGTCTTGACTTCTTGTAAATTGAACTATGTTTAAAAATTGTTATCTATGAAATTAAACTTAGAAATTATTGCATGAGCTTGATCTTACAGTCCTGCAACTTTTCCATATCTATCTATGCTTTACTTCATGATTATGTGAACATGTTGTAATTCGTGAACAGTGAAATCACGTAATTAGTAACCACCATATTCAGACATTTAAATCTTTATAACCAATTCATGAAACTCCTGCATGAGTATGGTTATGGAAATCTCAGATTTTTTCCTATTTTACCATGTCCTTAAATCCTGAGTTACTGAAAGTCTTAAAAATGAATAGTGTTTGCACAGTGATTCGTGACTCAGAACTGCCGAGAGAATAGGGCGCCCCTGATTGGGGTGCCATTTCTTAAAGGGCGCCCCAGTCAGGGGCTCCAGTTTTAAAAAAAAATATATATAGAATGAGGCGCCTCTCTGTGAGGGCACCCCATTCCAAAGAAATGGCTGCACACACGGGCGCCATTTCCCTGATCGTCCAGTTCCGTGATTTATAAAAATTACCCAGTGTTTACAAATCAAAATCTATGACCTCAGACCCTAATATTTATGTAAGAAGCATAGTTTTGAAATCCTGAGATTTTTCTTAATCCAACCATGTCTTCATTTCTGGATTTAGTAAAAATTTGCAAGATGAATAGTGAAATGAGTCTACTGGGCACCTAGGGAAGGGCGCCCCTGACCAGGGCGCCATTTCCATGGGGTGCCCCTGGCCAGGGCGCCATTTCCCTCTCTGACATTTAAACCCCCACTGATCCCGTTAAGTTTGTTAAACCATGGTGATTAGCCTGTTAAATCTGTGAAACATGTTAACCTGTTACCTGCTAAACCAGTTAGCCTGTTAAATCTGTTAAACCTGTTAAACCTGTTACCTGTTAACATGTTAATGCACACCCTGTTAAGCCTATAACATGTAAATCTGTTAATTACAGAGCCCGGTAATTTGATATCTTGCCAAGCTTTGTTCATCACATAGCCTGTTGGCCTGTTAATCACACAGCATGTTAAACATGTTTACCCAACCTCTTAAACCTGTTACATAACCCTTGTTAAACCTGTTACTTGTTAAACATGTTATTTGTTAAACCCTGTTGATTTGCCTGTTACATGTTACACCTGTTAAATCTGTTAAACCTGTTAACCTGTTAATTACTTACTTTGTTAAGCTTGTTAGTTGTTAAACTTGTTAATTACAGAGTCTGGCGATTACATATCCTGTCAAACCTTGTTAATTACCTAGCCGTCATTAAGCTATGTTAATCCTAAAGCCTATCAAATCACATAGCCTGTTAAACTTGCTTACAGTACGTGTAAACCTGTTATCCTGTAGCTTGTTAACCTTCTGAAATAGAGACTCCCCGGCCAGACTCTATTTATTGAAATAGAGACCCTCCGGGAAGACTCTATTTCAGCATCGAAATAGAGACTCTCCGCGAAGACTCTATTTACTAAAATAGAGACTCTCCGCGAAGACTCTATTTCAGCATTGAAATAGAGACTCTCCGAGAAGACTATATTTAAAGAAATAGAGACCCTCTGCAAGGGCGCCATTTCCTTGCAACCTAGAATTTTTGGGCTTCTGTCCAGCCCTTACCCAATGATCTCTGACCACCTCTTTAACCCCGATTTGCCTATGTGACATGCATTTAAGTAGCTTAGTCATAAATCATCATTTACATGTGATATCATTCTTGAACTCTATTCCTGAAAATCTACCTTATATTCCTACAATGTGTAAAATTCTTGAAATTCTATATTGACTATATAAATGAGAGTGGATGTCAAAAGTATACATGAAATGTTGTGCATATAGGGCCCGGTCTGGTCCTGGGAGGAGCACCCGAAGGTATTGTGCCCATGGGAGTTTATTGACCACGGTGTTTGGCATTGCACCGAAGTACTTGTTTGCTTGACTTGACTTGAGACATTCTCACTTACTCTCACGTGACATGCTTGACTCGCTTGACATGAATGGCTTGGCCCGAGAAAGGGCAATTTACTTGCTTGAATGAAATGAATGAAATAGTCAATTTTGTTACACTACTTGCTATTACACGAGCTTGAAACCACTTGCTTGAATACTGATTTTCCCCTTCGTGGAAGGGCTTGCTCAAATGTTAAATTCTTGAAATACTTGATTGAATACTGATTTCTTGGAAATACATGGCAATTACTTGCTAGTTCTTTATTGATACAGCTTAACAAAACTCATGTGATACTCTCTTGATATAATTCTTGATATTCTTGCTTGATTCAACATGCATCATTATACTGCATGAACTTGTAATTAACTTAAAGATTATTAGACCTTGAGATATAAATCCTACTGAGCGATTCGCTCATGCAGTTGCAATTCTAACATTTTCAAAAAATTTGGATAGCGACTACCACCCGGATGGGAATGATACCGAGTGATGAGTGCTAGATTCACCGATTGATGTACCGTTAGTTAGTCTTGTGTCTTACCTTGTGTATTTTCCAGTTATTGTTAAGGCTTGTAATCTATGTACGATTTCGATCAGTTATGAATAAGTTGTGTTGAATTATGACAAAATATGTAGTATTATGAATCAATTTGGGATGTTATTATTCTGGTTAAATAATTATCATCTTGGACTATGGTATTATATTCAACCTTTGAGTTAGCAATAGAATTACCGAGTACTAAGCGCGCTTTGACTTTACACGAATGAACGATCTATATAGACGCGTCACGCATCCGGGTATCTTCCGCACTTGGGGCATGACAGTCTTCGTGGTATCAGAGCCTAGGATTTCAATTTCCAAGGAAATTAGGGGAAATAAGAGGTTAGGAAAATTAGAAGTCGTGATTGAAATCTAGGAAAAACTCGAGTCCAAGGATAGGTTTATACCTTACCCGGTGAGATGGGAAGAGCCATCGGTTAAGATCTATAATGACTTTTGACCTCATAATAAAACCCGATATGTATTACACTTAAACTCTTTTGTAGGATCATGGCCGCCGAAAGAGCACAATGGTGCGAGATGCAGCGCACCGTGCAATGCCTTACACAGGCGCTATAGCAAGTGGCGCAAGGCGGTGCTAACTGTGGAGCCGGTGATCTCCATAGGGGTTTCCGTAACATGAACCCACCAAGGTTCACTAGTTCATCTGACCCCAAGGATGCCGAAAATTGGTTAAAGGAAATGGAACGAATTTTCTGTGTGATGCAATGCACGGACGAGGAGAAGGTTCTACTTGCTATATTCCAACTGGAGCGGGACGCTCGATGTTGGTGGGAATCCGTGGAAGCAACATTGCTCGATGACCATGTCACATGGGATGAATTCGTTGAGCATTTCAACAACAAGTACTTCTCCGACCATATCTAGGAGAAGAAGGCCGCGGAATTCGCCGCTCTAAAATAATAGGGCTTGAAAGTGGCCGAGTATAAGGCCCAATTTTCAAGGCTGTCCAGGTATGCACTCCACCTAGTGTGCACGGAGAAGATGAAGGCTAAAAGGTTCCTCAACGGGCTTCGGCTCCACTACATTACACAACTTGCACCGATGGACATCCAAGTCTACTCGAAAATGGTTCGGCGTGCGCAGTTGCTCGAGGACGCCACCGAATTATCAGAGAGGATCCGAGGAAGGAACAAGAAGGAACCTGTCACAAGTCTGGGAAATTTTAAAGCATCATTCAACAAAAAGCGGTACTTCAGTGGAGGGGAATCCTCCAAAGGAAGGAAATTCTAGAAGAATGTCAAGCCATTCACCGCCCCCACACCTACTAAGGAAGTTTGCAAATACTGTGATAAACCCGACCATAAGATCGAGGAATACTGGAGGAAGCTAGGAGCCTGTCTCTGATGTGGAAGCCGAGAACATCAGATTCTAAATTGCCCACTGATGAATGAGCAAGCCATTAAAGAGGAGAAGTTCCCGGCAAAGAAGCAAGGCCGCTTGCAAGCTTTTCAAGAGACGGAACCAACAGAAGGTTGAATTGTGGAAGGTACACTAACTATTTGCTCAAAAATTGCTAAAGTTTTATTTGATACCGGAGCAACTCATTCATTTGTTTCCAATACATTTGCTGCATCATTCTCCAAGGAACCTGAGTGGTTAGACCTAGTCATATCTACACCTATCGGGAACAAGGCCGACCTCACACATCATTATCCAAATTGTGAGATTATGATTAAAGGAAATAATCTACCGGCTGACCTAATTTGCCTAGATATGGGAGTGTATGATGTCATACTAGGTGCTTATTGGTTATCCACATACTAAGCAACTGTAGATTGTCGGAATGGCAAGATAACTTTTGTGGATTACCCGGAACTGGTATACATTAGCCCTCGAGCTAGATCACCTCTTATATCAGCCCTCCGAGCTAGTAAACTTATAAGCAAAGGATGTATGGCTTTCATTGCATTTGTAACTGCCACGGACGTCAAGGAGTCTAAGCTTGAAGACATCCGTGTAGTTTGGGATTTTTCTGACGTTTTTCCAGAAGAATTATCCGGCTTACCCCCGGAGCGGGAGGTGTCATTCACCATCGACCTTATCCCAGGTGCTGGACCTATTTCTAAGGTACCTTACAAAATGTCTCCTACTGAGCTAAAGGAGCCGAAGGAACAACTAATGGAGCTATTGAACAAGGGTTTCATCTGGCCGAGTACTTCCCCATGGGGAGCGCCTGTGCTATTCTTCAAGAAGAAGGACGGATCGATGAGACTCTGCATTGACTATCGACAGTTAAACCACCTTACAATAAAGAATAAGTACCCACTGCCGAGGATTGATGAATTGTTCAACCAAATATCTGGAGCTAAATATTTCTCCAAGATTGATCTTCGATTTGGTTATCACCAATTGAAGATCAAAGAAGAAGACATCCATAAAACTGCATTCCGAAGCAGGTATGGGCATTACGAATTCACTGTTTTGCCTTTCGGACTAACAAATGCGCCTGCAGCTTTCATGCAGTTAATGAACATCATATTCAGGCCTCACTTAGACCAGTTCATTGTGGTCTTTATCGATGCTATTTTGATTTATTCAAAGTTTGAAGAAGACCATGAGGAACACCTCAAGTAGGCATTGCAAATATTGAGGGAGCACAAATTATATGCCAAATTCAGCAAGTGCAAGTTCTGGCTCGAGGAAGTATCCTTCTTGGGCCATATAATCTCGAAGAATGGAATTTTCGTGGACCCATCAAATGTCGAAGCCGTGAAGAATTGGGAGTGACCAACAAATGCAATGGAGATTCGTAGTTTCTTGGGGCTAGCTGGTTATTACCGGCGTTTCATCAAGGACTTCTCGAGAATTGCTGTTCCTCTCACCAGATTGACTCGCAAGGAAATAGCTTATGAGTGGAATGAAGGCTGTGAGAAGAGTTTCCAAACTTTGAAAGATCTCTTGACCATTGCTCCAGTCTTATCATTGCCAATTGAAGGAGAGAAGTAAGAGGTATATACCGATGCGTCTGGTATTGGCCTCGGGTGTGTATTGATGTAAAATGGGAGAGTCATTGCATACTCTTCCCGGCAACTGAAGAAGCATGAAGAGAACTACCCGGTTCATGATTTAGAGCTGGCCACAGTGATTTTTGCCTTAAAGATCTGGAAACACTACCTCTACGGAGAAAAATTCATTATATACTCCGATCACAAAAGTCTCAAATATCTATTTTCCCAGAAGGAACTAAACATGCGGCAAAGGCGTTGGCTCGAGTATCTCAAGGATTTCGATTTCACTATACAGTACCATCCCGGTAAGGATAATTCTATAGCTGATGCCCTCAGTCGAAAGCCAAGAGTAATATTGGCCAGTTGCATGATTCAAGAATGGAAGCTATTAGAGGAATTCTCTAAACTCAATATTAGCACTGACAAGCAAGACGGGTGTATTACTTTATGCCATATGAGTCTACATCTGGATTTGCTATCAGAAATTCATAAGTTACAAGAAGAAGATCCTGCACTAGGGGAGATAAGGGACCAGCTGGAGGAGAAACTTGATTTCAAGCTGGCACCCGATGGAGGATTGATATTCCATGAACGGACATGTGTTCCCGACTGTCCTGAGTTGAAAAAGAAGGTTCTTGAAGAAGCTCATCGATCGAGATACACGATCCACCCTGGAGATACCAAGATATACCAAGACTTGAAAAGAATTTTCTGGTTGCCTAATATGAAAAGGGAGGTAGCGGACTTCGTATCTCACTGCCTGACTTGTCAACAAGTGAAGGCGGAACATCACAAACCCGCCGGTAAACTACATCCACTAGATATTCCCGAGTGGAAGTGGGAAGACATTGACATGGATTTTATTATGGGCTTGCCCAAGACTAGAGATGGACATGATGGAATTTGGGTAATTATCGATTGCCTAACTAAATCGGCTCATTTCTTACCAATCAAAAGCCGATGGTCGGTTGATGTCCTTACTGCATTATATATTAAGGAGGTAGTTAGATTGCATGGAATTCCCGTGTCAATCATATCCGACTGAGACCCACGTTTCACCTCTCATTTCTAGAAGAGTCTACAACACTCTCTGGGGATGAAACTCAACTTCAACACTACTTTCCATCCCCAGACAGATGGACAGACAGAAAGTACAAATCAAGTGGTGGAAGATATGTTAAGGGCATGTATTATAGACTTCGGCGGAAGTTGGCACGACCACTTACCCCTAGCCGAGTTTGCATATAATAATAGCTATCAAGCCAGTATCCAAATGACACCTTTTGAGGCCCTCTATGGCAGAAGTTGTCGATCTCCAATATGCTGGGATGAAGTCGGTGAAAAGTAAATTCTAGGCCCAGATATGGTGAGAGACTCAACTGAAAAGATGCACCTCATTCGGGAAAGACTAAAGATAGCACAATCTAGGCAGAAGTCATATGCTGACAATAGAAGAAGAGATCTGGAATTCCAGGTTGGAGACCATGTTTTTCTCAAGGTATCTCCTGGCCGAGGTATTAGAAGATTCGGTGTTAAGGGCAAACTTACGCCAATGTTTATTGGTCCATTCGAGGTATTGGAGAGAGTGGGCGAGGTAGCTTATCATATTGCCTTGCCTCCACAACTATCGAAAGTGCACAATGTATTCCATATTTCTATGCTGAAGAAGTATGTGCACGATCCTCTCCACATCATCGATCACACTGGCTTAGTGATACAGAAGGACCTCACCTATGAACAGAAGCCAATGAAGATCCTCGACCGAGAAGTCCAAGTTCTAAGGAACAAGACGATCCCTATGGTGAAGATCCAATGGAATCGATAGAACAAGAAGCTATATGGAAAACTGAGGAGTCTATGAGAAGAATATTTCCAGAACTATTCCAGTCTGTAAGTATTTATCACCCTCCTTGTCTCCATATATGCAATTAAATTTAGGGACCAAATTCTTTTAAGTGGGGAAGGGTGTAGCACCCCGTATAAAAAATGGTAGAAAAAAATATTAATATATATATATATATATTTTTTTTTTCAAATAAACAAAAATTTTAGATAACTCTATAAGAAGATAACTCTAAAGGAAGGTTGAACAAGAAATTAGAATACCCCATAAGGGCCATTATACAAATATGTCACCCTTTACGTAATGGAGTTTACTATTTCAAAATACTATTCACTTACTATTCAAAATTACTATTCAAATTACTATTCACCCCACAAATGGTGCACCCTTCACTAGGGCGCCATTTCTTGAAGCATGACTTGATTAAACAGTCGTGACTCTCTACAAGGTCGCTATTTCTCGAGGATTACTATTCACCTAACTATTCACCTAAAGTAACGACTCTCTACAAGGTCGTGATTTCCTCAACCTACAGTGCCATAACCCACGGTTTTAAACCCACAGTATATATATAAACCTCTTTTACCAACCAATTATATATATATAAAGGTAAAATAACACATTTTAATACCCAACATGGCACTGAACCGGGAATGTACCCGGCATGGCTAGAAATAGTAACAGTAGGTAAGGTGAATAGCGCCCCCTTACCTGGGCGCTATTTCCTTTGGCTAAAATTATATATATATATATATATATATATATATTTAAGGCATAAGGGAAGTAACGTCCACCTGCATGGTCGTTATTTCCCTAAACCAAGACTACCTAAATAGTCGCTATTTCTTTGCCAGCAACCTGCCAAACCGAATGCCATTATATCATCCCACATAAACAACCTATTTGTGCTGGCAACTGAGCTTTTCTCTCGACAACGGATCTAATGGATTGAAGCATCAATTGCTTCTTTTTCATTGTCATGGACCCTTATGTCTTCCCCTTCCTATAATTATACCCAACCTTCTAAGGTTAGAAGATGATTGCCTAAGTCTATTACGTCTCCACCTGCAACCTTACAGAACGTACCCGAAGGGAGAATCTTCTTCCTACGTGCTTCTTCCTGCTGCTGGTACCTTGCAGGAGGGGTTGGGTTCTTAATTATCTCTTCATCCTTCTACGTGTTTACTTCAAACAGGTAGGTGTTCTCAAGATCTGGCTAAACTGGTAGTTAATGTAGGTTAACATGCATACTAGTTAAACCTTTCATAGCTACATTCTGGTTAATTGAGTTAGGGGTATATCAAAAGACTCAGTGGGAAGGTTAGGCTACGCCTATCTGGAACATTGACTCTTGCGTGAGTAGATTCTCCGCCAAAGTACCCCATATGTTTAGTATAATCGTCATTACTAGTAACCTGTCCTAACTTCTTGTAACTTGAACCATGTTTAAAAATTGTTATATATGAAATTAAACTTATAAATTATTGCATGAGCTTGATCTTACAGTCCTGCAACTTTTCCATATCTATCTATGCTTTACTTCACGATTATGTGAACATGTTGTAATTTATGAACAGTGAAATCACGTAATTAGTAGCCACCATGTTCAGACATTTAAATCTTTATAACCAATTCATGAAACTCCTGCATGAGCATGGTTCTGGAAACCTCAGATTTTTCCCTATTTTACCATGTCCTTAAATCCTGAGTTACTGAAAGTCTTAAAAATGAATAGTGTTTGCACAGTGATTCGTGACTCAGAACTGCCGAGAGAATAGGGCGCCCCTGACTGGGGCGCCATTTCCTGAAGGGTGCCCCAGTCAGGGGCACAAGTTTAAAATATATATATATATATATATATATATAATGAGGCACCTCTCTGTTAGGGTGCCCCGTTCCAAAGAAATGGCAGCACACACGGGCGCCATTTCCCTGATCGTCATGTTCCCTAATTTATAAAAATTACCCAGTGTTTAAAAATCAAAATCTATGACCTCAGACCCTAATATTTCTGTAAGAAGCATAGTTTTGAAATCTTGAGATTTTTCTTAATCCAACAATGTCTTCATTTCCAGATTTAGTAAAAATTTGCAAGATGAATAGTGAAATGAGTCTACTCGGCACCCAGGGAAGGGCGCCCCTGACCAGGGTGCCATTTCCATGGGGCACCCCTGGCCAGGGCGCCATTTCCCTCTGTGACATTTAGACCCCCACTGATCCTGTTAAGTTTGTTATGTTGAGTATATCTAGGTGATTTTGATGATAACGAAACCCAGGTTATGTGTTTTCTCACGTGCTATGTTTCAACAATCAAGTTCAAATTTAATACGCATTCAAAGCCTACTTCACCATATATTATGCTTAATTGTTTAAACCCTTCCAAATGCATAAATCCTTTTTTGGTTTTTAAACCACCCAGGCTAAGCTTAAACCCACTCACCTTGGTTGGAATAAGGTAGCCATAAACTGATTCGTTCATGTATTATATTGCATTGGCTAACCTATTTATTTTTTGCAGAAATCCCAGCTAGCGGTCGACCGCCAGCCAGGAGCGATCGACCGATTTTCCTAGCAACCAACGGGCCATTTCTGTAAAATTCCGATCGACCGCGCCAGTATACCGGTCAACCACCAGCTTCGAAAAGCCCCTATTGTTGACCTTTTGTTCTCAACGTGGGAAGTCTCTCTTCTAGGAGTTGTTTAATCTCAAAGCCACCAATCATCCCATGATTTGTGGATCTGGTTCCTGGCTTGTATCTTGACCATTCAAGAGTTATAAAAACATCTCCTTGAGACTTGTAACCCTAATCAATCAAAGGAGGCTAAGGGAGGCTATCAAGGGGAGATTCAAGTGCTGGTACTGTAGCCGTGAACAGTGCTCCGAGTAGGAAGATCTTCATCCATCTTCATCCATCTTCAAGCCACATCTGGAGCAGATCAACCCCAAGCCCAGTGGAGATCAAGCTGCATCCAAAACCTTCTTCATCAACTAAGGGGGAGCTTGAATCTGAAGTTTTATTTTTGTGTCTTCCATTCGTATTTTATTTCAGATTCAAGTGTGTATTCTTGTAACAATTGAATACTTGTGTGTGTGTGGATCTACGTAGATCCGTGTGTGTGTGTGTGTGTGAGTATTTACTTCTTCACATCTCTCTGTGATTCGGTGTTTGTTCACCTTCGTGAGAGTTCCGAACTCCTCACATGTGTGTGTGTGTGTGTTTTGATCTTGTAACCTTCTACAAGATAGTGTGTGAATCCTCATAGTCGGTGAGGGGTGGACGTAGGTTGCAATGTTGCATCCGAACCACCTAAAAATCGTGGTGTTCTGTGTGGTTTGCTCCTTATCTTCTATCTCCATTCTGCTCTAGATCTTTTACATATTGCATCATCATCTAGTTTCTCTATTTGGATCTAGCTTTATTAATCCTTTTACGAGAGATCTCTGGTATATCAAAAGGTAGCTTTTGATCGACAAGGTTAGTCTTGTCGGGAGGAAAATACTTTGCGTGAGAGAATCTTCGGATTCCTGGACTCCGCCTGGTACCAAAGAACTACTGTAGGGACTGACTTAGCTAGATTCTTTTTGTAATACATCAGATCTATACTGGTTTGTTGCTTGCTCTTAGTTTGTGTTTTAAATCGAGTAAAAGTTCCTTTAAATCTGTCATCACCCAATTCACCCCCCCTCTTGGGTGTCATTGATCGCGGGACTCCAAATTGGTATCAGAGCTAAGGCTCCATTTCTTTCAGATCTAACGATCTAGAGTAAGATCCAGATCAATGGCAAACAAGGGTATGATGCCTGAGGGTCACTCCATTCATCGTCCTCTATGCTTCGATGGCTCAAATTACTCCTATTAGAAAAATAGAATGCATGTTTTCTTGAGAGCCCATGAGTATGAGATCTGGAGAGTTGTGGACAAGGGTCCTTACAAACTCTCTGACGATGAAGAGAAATGGCACTCGAGGAAATTAAAAAATGCACTGTCAATTTTAATGCTATGAATATTATGCAATGTGCTATACATCCTAATGAATTTTCTCGTGTATCTATGTGTAGCTCAACGAAAGAAATGTGGGATAAGCTGCAACTCATATATGAAGGAACTTCCAAGGTCAAGGAAACCAAGGCGAACCTTCTAGTCAGAGATTACGAGCTGTTCAAAATGAAGCCCAAAGAAACAATTTTAGAAATGTTCGCAAGGCTAACTGAGATCACGAATGGTCTCAAAAGCCTTGGAAAGGAGTACACAAACTCCGACCTGGTGAGGAAAGTTCTAAGGTCACTTCCGTCCGTGTGGCACACAAAAGCCACAGTGATTGAAGATTCCAAAATCTGTCCACACTTTCCCTGGATGAACTCATAGGGTCGCTCATGACCTATGAGATAAATATGAAGAGAACAACCAAGGAAGATACAAAGAAGAAGAAAGCAATTGGATTGAGAGCTCACCAATCTGATGACGACTCTCAAGAAGAAGAATCAAGTGAAGGAAGCAACGAAGAAGAAGACTTGGCCATGATAACTCGCCAAGTGAAAAGGTTTTTGAGGAAGAAGAGAAATTTCCAAGGTAATTTTAGAAAGGGGCAAAAGAAGCCCACTCAAACCAAGGGCGAGCCAAGCAAACAAGTAGCATCATATGCTACGAATGCAAGAAGCCCAGGCACATGAGGGGAGAGTGCCCAGATCTGAAGAAGAAATTCAAGAAAGATAATTTCAGAAAGCCCAAAGCCATGGTTGCCATATGGAGCGATGAAGAGGATGAACTGTCCAATGAGGAGATACAAGAGCTCGTGGAAAACCTGTGCCTCATGGCACATGAGGATGACTCAACCAAGGTAAATTCTGACCCTGACTTTATCTCAAATAAACAATGGGAGTCAGAATATGAGAAGTTGTATTTGAAATATAAGAAAATTAGATCTGAAAATAAAAATCTCAAAAAAAAGATTGATGAGTTAACACATGAGGATATTTTTGTTAAGTTTGAAAAATTAGAACAGGAATGGTTTGAGTTGACGGAAGAAAAAGAAAGCATGTTGCAAATAATTTCAGCCAGTGAGAAAAATCAGGAGGAATTGATGTGTAAATTTTTAGAAATTGAAAAAGCTGTTGAGAAGTTGAAAAATGAAGAAGAAGTTCTGAAATCCACAAATTCAGAACTTGAAAAGAAAAATATAAGTCTGGGTGAAGAAGTGGCTGAACTTCAGTCCACCTTATCTAGGTTTGTCAGGGGCAAATAAAACTTAGACAACTTGTTGAGAGTGAAAGTCAACTTCCAGAAGGAAGGATTGAGGTACACTCTCCAAAATAAAAAATCTTTTGAGCGTAAGATCACTATATCCTATGTTCATGAAAAAGAAAACAATCATGCTTCTTGTTCCAACTCTAAGCCAAAACATGTCCAACCCAAACCATGACAATTTCAAAGAAAGTTTGCACCTGTTAATTGTTATCATTGTGGTAGATTTGGTCATGTTATTACAAATTGCTGGGTCAAACAAAACTCACCAAGAAATCATATTTTTTTGACTAAGAAAAGATATGCACAAAATTGGACTAACTCCTACGGACCCAAACTAGTCTGGGTACCAAAAACAATTGCATGAGAATTTAATTTCTTGCAGATATGTCTTGAAGCTTGGGAGAGCAAATGGTACTTGGATAGCGGTTGTTCAAGACATATGACAGGAGATAAGAAGGTGTTCTCTACACTGCAAGATAAGGATGGAGGTTCAGTTGCATTTGGAGGTAATGACAAAGGTAAAATCATTAGAATCGACAATATAGGTAAGAATTTTGAAACTCTTATCGAGAATGTGCTTTTGGTGAAAGGCTTAAATCACAATCTCTTGAGCATAAGCCAGCTATGTGACAAAGGGTTCAAGATTGTTTTTGATATGATGCATTACTTTGTCATGAACAAAAATACAAATGAGATCAAATTCATTGGAAAAAGAAACAATAATGTCTACACTGTTGATATTGATGATGTTTCTTGTGATGATATGTGTTTGGTAGCTAACAATTATGATAATTCATGGCTATGGCACCGAAGACTAGGTCATGCTAGTTTTGGAGTAATCTCCAAATTGTCTAAATATGACTTGGTGAATGGCTTGCCAAAGTTAAAGTTTGAAAGTGATAAAATCTGTGAGGCTTGCACAAAAGGCAAGCAAACACGCATATCTTTCAAAATAAGAACATTGTTTCTACCTCCCGGCCTTTGGAATTGCTACATCTTGATTTGTTTGGCCCAACTAGGACATCCAGTCTAGGAGGGAAATCCTATGGTTTTGTGATTGTTGATGATTGTTCCATATTCACTTGGGTGTTATTTCTATCCAATAAAAATGATGCATTGATGGAATTCAAGTGTTTTGCAGGAAAATCTAAAATGATAGAGGCTACCTTATCACTACTACCCAAAGTGATCATGGTGGCGAATTTGAAAATCATGAGTTCAGCAATTTCTGTGAGGAGCACGGGTATACACACAACTTCTCATCACCAAGGACGCCCCAACAAAATGGAATGGTGAAGAGAAAAAATAGAACATTGATAGACATGGCACGGACCATGTTAAGTGAAAACTCTCTACCAAAATAATTTTGGGCTGAGACGGTAAGCACAGCTTGTTACATCATCAATAGGGCAATGGTAAGGCCCATTTTGAAGAAAACTCCCTATGAGCTCTACAAGGGTAAGAAACTAAATATTTCCCATCTTAAACCCTTTGGATGTTCATGTTTCATCCTGAATAATGATAAGTCCAACCTAGGTAAGTTTGATGAGAAAAGTGACAAGGAAACTTTCCTAGGCTATGCACTTAATTCTAGAGCTTATCGAGTGTTTAATAAACGGACTTTGGTTGTTGAAGAAAGTCCTCATGTAATTTTTGATGAATCTAAACTAAAATTGACTACTCAAATTATGGATGCAGGAGAAGCCCCCCAAAACTCAACTAATGCTGGAACATCTAAGCTAAAGATGAACCAAAGGAAGGAATACCTAGCAAGAGTGAAGAAGATGAAGATCCTTCAATTGAAACACTGCAAGAGCAGCAAGTGCAGCACCCCGACTTGCCAAGCACCTCCACATTCTTAAAGGATCATCTAGCTGAAAACATAATTGGTAATCCTCAAGATGGGGTAAGAACCATAGCATCCTTAAGGCAAGTAGAAGAAGAGGATTTGATAGCCTTAATCTCACAGGAAGAGCCTAAGGATATCCTTGAAGCTCTTCAAAATGAATCATGGATCCAGGCTATGCATGAAGAGTTGCACCGGTTCGAAAGAAACCAGGTGTGGACTCTAGTGCCACGGCCTAAAAATCAATCCATTATCGAAACCCGATGGGTTTTCAGAAATAAGTTAAATGATATGAGATTGGTTGTTAGGAACAAGGCCCGGCTTGTGGCCAAAGGGTATAGTCAGGAGATGGGTATTGATTTTGATGAGTCATTTGCACCGGTTGCTTGTCTTGAAGCAGTCCGGATCTTATTGTCTTATGCTTGCTCATCTAACTTTAAATTATTTCAAATGGATGTTAAATCTGTGTTTCTAAATGGGTATATCAAAGAGGATATTTTTGTAGAACAACCTCCAAGTTTTGAAGACCCCAAACATCCACAACATGTGTACAAGCTCTAGAAGGCCTTGTACTGACTGAAGCAAGCACCAAGGGAATGGTATGAACGGCTCACGTCATTTCTGATTGAGAATGATTTCAAGAGAGGTAAGGTTGATCAAACACTTTTCACAAAGAAATCAGGTAAAGATATATTAGTAGTTCAAGTGTATGTGGATGACATAATTTTTAGAGCTACTAATAATGTGCTATGTGATGAATTTGCAGAAATCATGCAAGGTGAATTTGAGATGAGCCTAATGGGTGAGCTAACATTCTTTCTTGGACTGCAGGTGAAGCAAACACCTGAGGGCATTTTCATAAGCCAAGCCAAGTACACAATGGAGCTTTTGAAGAAATATGGGATGGCTGAAGTAAAACCTTTGCCAACTCCAATGGCCACAACCTCGAAGTTAGACAAAGATGAAAATGGTAAAACAGTAGATCCTACACTGTTTCGAGGTATGATCGGATCACTACTGTATCTTACAGGATGTCGCCCTGAAATTCAATTCAGTGTATGTCTTTGTGCCTGTTTTCAGTCATGCCCTAAAGAATCTCACTTATCGGCTGTTAAACACATTTTTAGATATTTACTTGGCACAATAGATTTTGGCTTGTGGTTTCCCATCGGTAGTTCTTTTGATTTGATTGCATACACCGATGCGGATTATGCCGGATGTATTATAGATCGTAAAAGTACTAGTGGGTACTGTCAGTTTCTTGGTGGGTGCCTAGTCTCATGGACCTCCAAGAAACAACATGCAGTAGCTCTCTCAACGGCCGAGGCTGAATATGTAGCCGCCGGAAGTTGTGGAGCCCAAGTACTTTGGATCAAAAATCAATTGCTTGATTTAGATATTGAGATGAAATATGTGCCAATCTTGTGTGATAATACCAGTGCAATCAGTTTGTCTAAAAATCCTGTTCAACATTCTAGAACCAAGCATATTAATATTCGTCATCACTTTCTAAGAGATCATGTAGGAAAGGGGGTCTTTGAATTGAACTTCATTGACACACACAATCAGGTAGCTGACATTTTCACCAAACCCCTCAACCAGGATCAATTTAACAAGATAAGAAGAGAACTTGGGATGTGAAATGGTGAGAGCATACATGCATAGGCTTGCACTTTGGTTAAGATTTGCATTTGTAGAAACTCATATGCATCAAGGGTAAGAAAACATGCATATTGTCTTTACTTTTACTTCCTTGTGTGTTCACATACTCTCCTGCATGCTTGAATGTATTTATTTATATATATAGCCCTCCTTGAAAAATTGTTCTAAGGCCAGATATTCCTTGGATAAATCATTGTGGACTCAGTGACGTCGGACCTAGGAAACTTCTAAGGGGGAGTTAGAAACTTTCCTCAAATCTGCATCTATTTTCTTCCCTCCACATCATGACGTTGGCTCTAGATCTGACGGTCGGTTGATGGTCCCCCCATTTATAAAAAAAAAGAAAAGAAATAAAAAGAAACAAAAAAATACAAAATTTGGGGTTTTTGACCCTAGCGCTCGACCGCTAGCACTGCACCGGTCGACCGGTGGCGGCGAATCGGCCCGACTGGGTCCCACCCGAGCCAACTTATAAGAGGTCCTAAAATGCCCCATTCTCATTCTATCACTTCCATTCACCCTCCACCACTTTGCCCTAACCCTAGAACCCTTTTTCTCCACCTCCCAAACCTCTCAAACCCATTATTCCTCCACCCGCACAAGATCCGGCGTGTTCGTCACGATTTCGGGACGAACTCCATTTGGCTGCTCGTGCGTTCGTGGAGTTCCCACCTTGGTTCCAGTCTGTGGAGAAGGCTTTTGCAAGCCCCTGGAGTGTCCGTCGACTTATCTTCATCCCCCCGAGACGAGGGTCCTCGCTTCAAGCGCTTTCTATCGGGGTTTCTAGTTCGGGATGCCGCCTAGACGAAGCTCTCGGTGTTCTACCCAAGGGAAAGGGAGTGGCCAGAGACGCGAGGCACCAGCCCCTCCACCACAGCGGGTGCCTGCACCGCGTCGAGCACCTAGATTGCTTATTCATCGCATCATCGACCCTCGACTGGTCAATTTCCACGAGGTGAATGAGCTCTTGCCCGATATATGTGCAGTCTTTGAGATTCAGCCGGGTTGGACTGATTTCGTCACTAGGTATAACCGTCATTACCCCAGTCTAGTACAATAGTTCTATGGGAACTTGGTTGCGAGGAATGAGGAGTTATATATTGTTGTTCGAGGGGTTAAGATTCACATTAACTCCGATCTATTTGAGAGATGCTTAGGAGTTGCGGCTAGAGGAGCCGATTTGGTTTATGGTCATGGGGAGGTTGAAGATACTTTTCTTGCTATGACCAGTTGTGAGTACGTGCGTGGTGTCAGCAATTTAATTGAGCTGAATGCAAATCATTTTCCACCACTACAGCGAGTCTTGCACCATATGTTTACCTCTCTCATTTATCCCAAGAGTGGCAGCAGAAATGAAGTTACAGAGGTTCATAAATTCCTATTCTACAATGTGATGAATGGTATACAAATCAACATGGGTCGCCTCATGACGACTCTCATTGGAGCTTGTCGAACAAATCTGCGTCGATCTTTGCCGTATGCTTCACAATTGATCAGGATTTTCATTCATGCTAGGATCAATTTAGCAGAAGAATAGTTTATCTATGTTCGCCAGGATGATATCTATAACAAGCATAAGATATATACTGATATGGGTTATTACTTTGGTCCCGATGGTGAGCTGCATCGGGATGTGCCTACTTATGGAGATGAATATGACAGTGAGGATGAGCAGGAACCATAGCAGCAACAGGTTCAAGGGGATGTACCCCCTCCAGTTCAGGCCGAGGAGCAGCCTCCTCCACCCTCACCTCATCACATGGATGTCAAGCTGCCTCCTCCACCTTCACCGTAGCATATGGATCCGGAGATGCCTCATCCTACTCAGTTTCATCATGGAGAGTCCTCCACACAGGGAGTCACCCAGCCTTCTTGGGTAGACTATGAGGTTTTTGACAGGCGGTTCACTGGGCTAGAGACTCGTGTGGATACTTTTGGGGAGGTACTTTCTACTCTCGGGGATGACGTCGACACTATGGGCAATGTGGTTGACACCATGTCAGGTCGCATAGATTCCTTCTCCACTGCTCTGGATACCCTCTCCACTCAAATGGCCACACTCACCACTCATATGACTAGCCTCACCAACAGTGTTGCTGATTCTAGCCAATCCTTCCACATCATGAACAATACACTTCTTGGCATGGCTCGTTGTGATGCGGCTCGTGACCTCTCCATTGGCCGTATTCGGGATACTCTTCACGCTCAAGTTCATGCTGTTGAAGACATCCGCCATCTCCTTGGTTACCAGCCCCCTCCTCCAGGGGATCATCCACCTGCAGATGCACCTTGAGGATTTTCCCTTTTTCTCCCTCTAGCTTGCTGTCCTTTGGTTTTGTGTTACTTGGGTCCCCCTTCGTCTATCCTATCCCCTTTTGATGATGCCAAAGGGGGAGAAGTAGTAGTGCAGGGCTTTATATATTTATGTATGTCCGTGTATGGCTGTGTGTTTGCATGTTTGATCATGTGAGGATCATGAGTCTATTTTTATGCATTTGTTTAGTCTCTTGAGTCTAGAGTCGTGCATTCACTCTTGCACTAATGTACCTTATAATGAAATGATGAATTGAATGTAACTGGTGTTTGATCTCAAATGGTTGGCTCTTATATCTCATTTCTTTTCTAATTGGCAAATAAAATGTTGAATGGTTTGTGTTCACTGGCGTGACGGGATATGAGTGAAATGGTTTGATTTCGAACTTTGATATCAATTTTTAAACATTGCTCAAAGACACGTTCATGTATTTCAAAACCCCTTCAGTTTTGTCATCATCAAAAAGGGGGAGATTGTTGAGTATATATAGGTGATTTTGATGATAAAAAAACCCAGGTTATGTGTTTTCTCACTTGCTATGTTTCAACAATCAAGTTCAAATTTAATACGCATTCAAAGCCTACTTCACCATGTATTATGCTTAATTGTTTAAACCCTTCCAAATGCATAAATCCTTTTTTGGTTTCTAAACCACCCAGGCTAAGCTTAAACCCACTCACCTTGGTTGGAATAAGGTAGCCATAAACTGATTCGTTCATGTATTATATTGCATTGGCTAACCTATTTATTTTTTGCCGAAATCCTAGCCAGCGGTCGACCGCCAGCCAGGAGCGGTCGACCGATTTTCCCAGTAACCAACGAGCCATTTCTGTAAAATTCCGGTCGACCGCCCCAGTATACCGGTCAACCGCCAGCTTCGAAAAGCCCCTATTGTTGACCTTTTGTTCTCAACGTGGGAAGTCTCTCTTCTAGAAGTTGTTTAATACCAAAGCCACCAATCTTCCCATGATTTGTGGATCTGGTTCCTGGCTTGTCTCTTGAGCATTCAAGAGTTATAGAAACATCTCCTTGAGGCTTGTAACCCTAATCAATCAAAGGAGGCTAAGGGAGGCTATCAAGGGGAGATTCAAGTGCTGGTACTGTAGCCGTGAACAGTGCTCCGAGCAGGAAGATCTTCATCCATCTTCATCCATCTTCAAGCCACATCTGGAGCAGATCAACCCCAAGCCCAGTGGAGATCAAGCTGCATCCAAAACCTTCTTCATCAACTAAGGGGGAGCTTGAATCTGAAGTTTTATTTTTGTGTCTTCCATTCATTTTTTATTTCAGATTCAAGTGTGTATTCTTGTAACAATTGAATACTTGTGTGTGTGTGGATCTACGTAGATCCGTGTGTGTGTGTGTGTGAGTATTTACTTCTTCACATCTCTCTGTGATTCGGTGTTTGTTCACCTTCGTGAGAGTTCCGAACTCCTCACATGTGTGTGTGTGTGTGTGTGTTTTGATCTTGTAACCTTCTACAAGATAGTGTGTGAATCCTCACAGTCGGTGAGGGGTGGACGTAGGTTACAATGTTGCATCCGAACCACCTAAAAATTGTGGTGTTCTGTGTGGTTTGCTCCTTATCTTCTATCTCCATTCTGCTCTAGCTCTTTTACATATTGCATCATCATCTAGTTTCTCTGTTTGGATCTAGCTTTATTAATCCTTTTACGAGAGATCTCTGGTATATCAAAAGGTAGCTTTTGATCGACAAGGTTAGTCCTGTCGGGAGGAAAATACTTTGCGTGAGAGAATCTTCGGATTCCTGGACTCCGCCTGGTACCAAAGAACTGCTGTAAGGGCTGACTTAGCTAGATTCTTTTTGTAATCCCTCAGATCTATACTGGTTTGTTGCTTGCTCTTAATTTGTGTTTTAAATAAAGTAAAAGTTCCTTTAAATTTGTAATCACCCAATTCACCTCCCCTCTTGGGTGTCATTGATCGCGGGACTTCATGTTAAACCATAGTGATTAGCCTGTTAAATCTGTGAAACATGTTAACATGTTACCTGCTAAACCAGTTAGCTTGTTAAATCTGTTAAACCTGTTAAACCTGTTACCTGTTAACATGTTAATGCACACCCTGTTAAGCTTATAACCTGTAAATTTTTAATTATAGAGCCCGATAATTTGATATCTTGCCAAGCTTTGTTCATCACATAGCCTGTTGGCCTGTTAATCACACAACATGTTAAACCTGTTTACCCAACCTCTTAAACCTGTTACATAACCCCTGTTAAACCTATTACTTGTTAAACATGTTACCTGTTAAACCCTGTTGATTTGCCTGTTACATGTTACACCTGTTAAATCTGTTAAACATGTTAACCTATTAATTACTTACTTTGTTAAGCCTGTTAGATGTTAAACTTGTTAATTACAAAGCATGGCGATTACATATCCTGTCAAACCTTGTTAATTACCTAGCCATCATTAAGCTATGTTAATCATGTAGCCTGTCAAATCACATAGCTTGTTAAACTTGCTTAAAAAACGTGTAAACCTATTATTATGTAGATTGTTAACCTTCTGAAATAGAGACTCCCCGGCCAGACTCTATTTACTGAAATAGAGACCCTCCGGGAAGACTCTATTTCAGCATCGAAATAGAGACTCTCCGCGAAGACTCTATTGACTAAAATAGAGACTCTCCGCGAAGACTCTATTTCAGCATCGAAATAGAGACTCTCCGCGAAGACTCTATTTCAGCATCAAAATAGAGACTCTCCGCGAAGACTCTATTTACTAAAATAGAGACTCTCCGTGAAGACTCTATTTCAGCGTTGAAATAGAGACTCTCCGAGAAGACTCTATTTAAAGAAATAGAGACCCTCTGCAAGGGCACCATTTCGTTGTAACCTAGAATTTTTGGGCTTCTGTCCAGCCCTTACCCAATGATCTCTGACCACCTCCTTAGCCCTGATTGGCCTATGTGACATGCATTTAAGTAGCTTAGTCATAAATCATCATTTACATGTGATATCGTTCTTGAACTCTATTCTTGAAAATCTACCTTATATTCCTACAATGTGTAAACTTCTTGAAATTCTATATTGGCTATATAAATGAGAGTGGATGTCAAAAGTATACATGAAATGCTGTGCATATAGGGTCCGGTCTGGTCCTGGGAGGAGCACCCGAAGGTACTTGTGCCCATGGGAGTTTATTGACCACGGTGTTTGGCATTGCACCGAAGTACTTGCTTGCTTGACTTGACTTGAGACATTCCCACTTACTCTCACGTGACATGCTTGACTCGCTTGACACGAATGGCTTAGCCCGAGAAAGGGCAATTTACTTGCTTGAATGAAATGAATGAAATAGCCAATTCTGTTGCACTACTTGCTATTACACGAGCTTGAAACCACTTGCTTGAATACTGATTTTCCCCTTCATGAAAGGGCTTGCTCAAATGTTAAATTCTTGAAATACTTGATTGAATACTGATTTCTTGGAAAAACATGGCAATTACTTGCTAGTTCTTTATTGATACAGCTTATTGAAATTCATGTGATACTCTCTTGATACAATTCTTGATATTCTTGCTTGATCCAACATGCATCATTATACCACATAAACTTGTAATTAACTTAAAGATTGTTAGAGCTTGAGATATAAATCCTACTGAGCGATTCGCTCATCCAGTTGCAATTCTAACATTTTCAGGAAATTTGGATAGCGACTACCACCGAGATGGGAATGATACCGAGTGATGAGTGCTATATTCACCGATTGGTGTACCGTTAGTTAGTCTTGTGTCTTACCTTGTGTATTTTCCAGTTATTGTTAAGGCTTGTAATCTATGTACGATTTCGGTCAGTTATGAATAAGTTGGGTTGAATTATGGCAAAATATGTAGTATTATAAATCAATTTTGGATGTTATTATTCTGGTTAAATAATTGTCATCTTGGAATATGGTATTATGTTCAACCTTTGAGTTAGCAATAGAATTACCGAGTACTAAGCGCGCTCTGACTTTACATGAATGAACGATCTATATAGACGCGTCACACATCCGGGTATCTTCCACGCTCGGGGCGTGACACACATGGTGCACACTCTATCTGATGGCAATCCCGGGATGATCTTGGGGTCTGGGGCAGGACCTCACTGATCTAAGGGATGGCAAATGGCTCAGGCTGACCCCCAAAGGGGATGGGATTCCCACGATTAGTGGGCGGCTAGCATGCCGAGGGCGTGGGTTCGTGATGGTTTCGCTTGACTCACACCGCGGTGGGGTTCATAAAGCAAGTAAGTGGTATCGAGCGGGCGCTCTCTCACGACCTGACGACAGTAAGAGATGATACTAAAATAGCAAAGGAAATGACTAGGAGAGGGATACCAAGCGCTTACCCAATCGGTTTGAAGAAACCGATTCCGATTGGAGACGAAGGGCGAGCGGGGAAGCATGGGAATGCAACCTGAACGCTGCGCCGATGAAAACTTGACCTGCGATATTAGTGTTACACCACTATGCCTCTCACAGGAGGGTTGAACAAGGGGTAGGGGATGATTAATTACAACCAAACACTGCCTCCACGTAGTGAGGGGTCTTCGGTCGGCCAAGTAGGGGTGGGGAAAGAGCCGATAGTCGGTTCTGCCCGGATTGGACTTGCAGGACAGCAAGCCAGTGTCGGGGCCACCACGGACTCGTCGGAGCACTACAGAATGCGACGTTGATGCCAAATTGTCCAGGGATGAGGTAGGAGATCACTGTAGAGATGACCAGTCATCCGGAGTTTGATCGGTTCTACTATGGGGGCCGTGTTCATGAACTGGTTTGGTTCTGTCCTAAGTGGGCCTGCAGGACCGCACGCTAATGTCGGGGTCGCCACGGACTGCTCCGGACGTGAGGTTGGTGCCGAATCAACTGGGGAGGACGTCGGAGCTTGTTGCGGGAGCCGTGGGACGTTCGGGAATGGCTTGCGTTTCTGGCGATCCAAAAACTCAGACTGATCTGCCTCTGTCCAGTTCGGCCCAGACTGGTAGCAGGCCAGAGACAAGGCTGCTACAGGCTTCTCCGAACTTAGTAAGAGGCGGGACTAGAGTCAAAATGATTGTTTGCAAGTTGGCTTCATGTGGCTGGTGGTGGGGAGCCCAGACGAGGTTGGAGGTGATAGGAACCTTTAACAGAGTGGAGGGGGGTCCAACCTAGGCACATGGCGAGCAGGTTGCGCACTTTGGGGGCGATGACCTGAACGGGGTGCTCTGGTGGGCGAATGACCTCCTCCTTGTTGGGACGTGAAGGTGACTTGATGGAGTCTTCATCAGCCAAAGATCAAGCCAGGAATCTCACAGGGGTGGCCGTGGGAGCTTCTGTAAACTGTCTCTAGTTGTCTGTCGGAGGCAGATTGCGCAGGTCGACGAGAATGACTCCTCTGGGCAGCCCGACGTTAGATGATGATGCACGAACTACCGTGGTAAAGCTGGCTCAGAGATGAAGCTGTCGGTGTAGGGATGGTCACCTAGAATCTCGCAAAGTGATCGGGGGCGACGCTGCAACAGGGTGGATGAATCTACAGTTGCTGTCTCTGGGGTGGCAGTGGAGATAGGGGATGAGAATGGGGTAGATGAGAAGGGGGAAGGGGGTGGGAAGGGGCTAGGGCTTTCCATGGTTGAGAGGGGATATAGGGAGGGTGCAAACCAGGCTAGGTGGAGGGGAGGAGAGGGATGGGGGGCGGAGCTAGAAGGGGGGAGAGCTGGGGTCGCAGGTCTCCAAGGGGGGGAGAGAGAGGGGGGGAGCAAATGGCTAGGGGAGGGAGATCTCTCCCTAGTTTGAATTCCCACTATTGGGCATTCAATGGATGGGCCTTGAAGATGTGAAAGGGTGTCTTGGAGGGTGAAAGGGTGTGTTGGGAGTGGGATTCTCCCTAGGGAGAGGAGAGGTTTCTTGGGAGAGTGGGGAAGTCTCCCTAGGGGGTGGTGTGGTTAGTGGTGGAGTAATGGTGGGGTGCGAAAGTTGAGGGGTCACTTGATGATGTGGAGGGTGATGTGGCAAAAGGGAATTGGGCTGAGGTGGAGGAGAGGAGAGAGGGGAGGGGGCGGTCTAGAGAGAGAGAGGTAGAGAGAGAAAGGGGGCGCCCCCTTTAGAGAGAGAGATAGATAGAGAGAGGGGGGATTTCTCAAAGGGGATTTTCTTCGATTCAAATAGCATCAAAGTTCATTAGCTCTCAAATGGAGGGAGTGGGGTCCTATTTATAGGCACCTCACATTTTACAAGACCATAATACCCCTGACATCCAAACAAATGACCAAGAAGGTCCACCCCTGGGCCAGCCAATCTAATTGGGCCCAATAGACTAATTAAGCTAATCTACTGACCCATTATCCTATCCAACTGACTCATTTAAAAGAAAATTACATAGATAAGACTCAAACAAAGTGGAAAAATACATATATGACTTAAAAAATGAAAAGTAACAGGTGATGTCCCCATCATATCCCCGGGGTGGGGAAAACTCGACCCCGTCAAGTGTGGGTCCGCCGGGGTGGTGATCTGGCATATCCGGCTCCAGCACTGTAAGTCCTCCTAGCTCAACCACGCGTCTTCGGTCGGAGGATGACTCTTCCACCTCATAAGGTAGCACGAGTGCGCCCTGCTCCTAGTAGTGGGGCTCTGCTCATCTAGTATCATCTCTACATGCTCGCGTCGGTCCCTCAGGCTGTTTGGTGGATGCTCTCCGGGGGTGTCTCTCACAAAGGCAAGAGTAGGCTGAAGACTGTCACTAGGGTCCACCGCGGGGCCCTTGTAGGGTGCTGGATCCACCACACTGAAGGTAGGATGTAACCCATAGCCCTCTGGTAGTGCCAGCTCATAAGCATTGTTGCCACATAGTCTCAGAAGTTGAAAAGGTCCAGATCCCCGTGCCCTCAGCTTGGAGGTAACCCCGGGGAGGAGCAGCTCTGTTCTCACCATCTCGGAGTTGCCTACTTGGAATTCCAAGTGACGCCCGTGAGCATCATCCGATCGAGATCTTAAGCTACGAGGTTCGAGGTTGAACCTCCTCCAAGCAGAGGGGTTTGACGAGATCGTTAGGAGGTCATCTAGCAATGCCAACAGCCATCAAATTATAATTGCTATTTCAAGTGTCTTATGTTAATGGGCCACATTAGTGGGCCTAGTATGTTGTGTTTTCTTTCATTATAGGGAATAGATATATAAATATATGCACTCAAATAGGGCTCCTAGTGCAGGCCCAAGTCCCTTGGGTTCCCAAGGTGACCTTTCCCCTTCCCCACCCTCTTCTATTTAAAGGACTTGTAACATCACATTGTAAGAAAATATATGCACTCCTGCTCCCCCTCTCTTGTAGCGGATGACCCCCCCCCCTCGTCTGTCCTTCTCTCTCTCTCTCTCCAATCCTCCCACTTTTCTACAGACACGCTGCACATGTACACAGCCACACCACAGCCCATGGCAGTTCCCCCCTCTCATCGTTGCCTCATTCTTTCTCTCTCTATCCCCACACACGTACACCTTCGCACCCCCGGCATCGTCAGCCTCTCTTCTCTCTTCTGCGCACACCCACACTCACGTAACACCGGCCCCATGCTCGCTTTACCCCCTATCCCTCACTCTCTCAAACTCGCGTGGCAGTCCCCTGTTTGGGACAGGGGCACCGTCGGTGCACCCGTCTCCCTCCCCTCTCTCTCCTTTGCAGTCATCCAACCCCCCCTCCCCCACTTATCACCCTCCCACTCCTTTCTTTTCTCTGCTCATCTGAGAACCCAACACCCCTCCCATCGCCATGCACGTAGAGGCACCGTAACCCCTCCTCTCCTCCCACACCCCAGCCTCTCTCTCATACTCTCTCCCCTCTCGCTCTTCTACGCACACACGTTGCCGCCACTAGCCATCCTTCTCTCCCTCTCCCATCCTCTGCTACAATCCCAGCTTGCACCACCCCGCCATGCGCACACTCCCCCCCTCTGCCACAGTAGGCAACATACCACCCTCTGCTCCCTATCCCCACCGCCCTACACCCTGCCACGACTTCAACAGTCTCCACTGCCATGCATCGCCCCCTACACTACACACAATACTACCGGGTGCACCACCAGAGCTCGCAGACTTTCTAGCACAACGACAGTTAAGCGTGGGCCTACTCCCCTCGCCACGGCCCTAGTATGCAGCGTTGACGGGGCCAACTCCTTCATCTCCTGCGGTAGTCCCTGCATGCAACCTCGCCCCTGCCATCGTCCCCTCCACAGCATGCAACATTGCCGCTGCCCCCGTCCACCTACGCAACCGCCCTCGTTCCTAGCCGCTCCTAACGATTTCCCCCTCCTCCACGCAACACGTAACCCGCCACCACCGCACCCCCTCGCCACCGCCATGCACCCTCCATCATGCACCCAGCCGCTTTAGAGAAACCAGTCACCCACCGTCTGGCTGCCGTGAGCCCGCCATTGACATCGCCTTGCCTAACACGGTGCCATCCTGCTCAGCTCCCTTGGACGCAAACATGACAGCAACGTCCCCAGCATTCATGTTCACCATTGGCCTCGCGAGCGAACTGCCACCCATCCCGAGCAGGCTATCCGACACCCCAGGCATGATGTTAACCTCTCTAGGAAATCAGTCCAGCCGTTCGCCGTTTGTGAACTCCGAGCAAGCCTCCGCTGGCACGCCTTCGCTCGCCCAAGTCCTTGCTCAAGACTGCCAAGTAGCCAGGGATGAGGGATGCCATCGTTTGCCCTACTACTCGCCATTACTTCAGCCACCAAGCATTTCGTCACGGCTGTTCACTCCCCCGATCACGGCACCTTATTGTGTCCCTGTGATTTTGATGATAGCAAACACTATAAGTCATCATGTGTTTATATGAAAATTGAATGATGATGATGTTTTTCTTTGTTACTGCACTATATATGACTATACCTTGATTACTGTGCATTGGATTCAATAATGTCATTGCATGATAATTTTTCAGCTTAACAAGTTTGACACAACCTCATGTCTCATAAAACATCATAGTAAGGTCGATGTTAGCTGTCAAGCATGCCATATAGAGTCGGTGCACTTTCAGGCCTCAGTCACACCAAAGTCGATGCATGTTCTGGTCAGTCACAACTAAGGTCGATGTTAGTGTAGAAAGCATGCATAGTAAGGTCGATGCTAGTTTGCATATGTGTTAGAAAAGTCTGTGGACCTTTGCTAGTGAACACATATCTTTTGCTCTCCAGCATATGAGGTCTGTGCATGTTTTTGTTTTATGCCATATCCACGTCGATGCACATTCTTCCAATGAAGAGCAAGGTCAATGCACCTTTGGTCCATCAGCGAAGAAGGTCGATGCACATCCTTCCAACTCAGAACAAGGTCAATGCATCTTTGGTTCGTTAGCGAAGGAAGGTCGGTGCACATTTTTGTCTGCACGGGACAAAGGTCGAAGCATATTTTGGCAACGAAGAAGGAAGGTCGAAGCACATTGATTAACTCTGAAAAGAATTTAGTACACATGTCACTTGCAAAGCATAAAGGTCTGAGCACCTTCACACAAGTCAATGTTCAAATGTCGCATAAGGTCAGAGCACACTCAATTAAGCTGGAACACATGCTTTGGAATGCTACACAAGGTCTGTGCATATATGGTTCCAGGGTCGGTGCATGTTCTACTTCAAGACAGAAGGTCTGTGCATATATGGTTCCAGGGTCAGTGCATGTTCTACTTTAAGGCAGAAGGTATGTGCATATATGGTTCCAGGGTCGGTGCATGTTCTGCTTCAAACACACAAGGTCTGTGCATGTATAGTTCCAAGGTCGAAGCACCTTAGCCATTTAGCAAAGTAAAGTCGATGCATGGAATGATGCCTTAGTGGAAGTATTTCATCAAACATATGGTGAGACATTTTTTTAAGGCACATGACCACATGAGTTCCTCATGTGAGCTTAAAGGACTTATACTTAACACCTCATGTACAATTCTGTTAGTATCTTTACTAGGTACCTTTTGGCATGAAAAGACATGCCCACGTGGCGGAACCCCAAAAAACCCAATGATTGGGGAATATCCATATTCCACGTGGATGGAACAGAATGGCTGGTACCTTCGCCTATACGATACTCTGTTCTATAAATTAAGGGGACTCCGTTCGAAGAAAGCAGAGGGAAGCTGCGGCCATTATTTCCATTCAGAGAGAGAGAGCTCCCCCCCAGAAGAAGAAGAACAAGAGTGCCTCCCCAGATGAAGAAAATTGAGAGGATCATTCTAGAAGATAGATTTGAGAGCAGTCAGCCGTTGTATCTGGAAATGCTTCTTTGAAGCTACATTCTATTTTTTATTTTCCATTTTTAGTTTCTCATTTCATCGCTGCTTCGAATTTGGTTTTGTTTCCCTATGAGGGTTCTTGGAAGAAGGGAGACAGCGTCTTTGGTTGCGAGTGACTTTGGGGTCACTCGTGGGTTCCCTTTGGTTCAGAGGAAGGGATAAAGGTTTCTCTTGTTTCTGGACTTGTAGTTTGCAAGCCCAGGGTGCAGGTTCTGTGGGTACAGGATCTGAGACGAGGGATTTGTCTCCCTCAGGGCAAGTTGTCAGGCAGTATTGTGTCGTAGACTGAGTCTGCTTCTTGTCCAGCATTTGCTAGTGAGTCCTCGTTCGGTGTGAGCGAGGGGTGGATGTAGATTGCGGTTGGCAATCGAACCACCTTAAACACCTTTGTCTTCTTGTGTGATTGTTGTCTTGATTCTTATTGTTGGGGTGAAGTTTCAGTATCCAGTTGGTATATAAAAAGGACCCAGTCAGAACGATAGGTCAACCCTATCTAGAATATTGGCTTCTTGCATGAGGAGACTCCCAAGTCCAACCTCCGCCGAGTGCCACTAGTTATCTGCTGAACTCATTCCTGCTCCACCTTTGCTCGCCTTTGGATCGTTTGTTGCTAAAGGGTTCGGTTCACATTATTTTTCTAGACCTATCTTTTGTTCGATCAATTGCCTGATCATCTATCTCAGCCTTCATTGTTTATCATATCGCTTGTTGAGATTGTCCTCAACTGTGTTTTTATTTGGTCTGCATCATATCTCTGGACTAAACGACCGTGTTCCTTCGGTTAGTTTTTAAATTGGAGTGATCTATTCATCCCCCCCTTCTAGATCACTCTCTAGTATTTCTATCAATTGGTATCAGAGCGGGTTACCCAACATGTGGTCCAACGACCAGGGTAGACTTGGAACTAACACTCCTCGCAGCTTCATTGCCGAGGGACATTCAATTAACCGTCCACCATTCTTTGATGGTGTGAATTATCTTTACTGGAATAACATGATGGAAGTATTCTTAAGAGCGAACAGTCACGAACTTTGGAGAGTGATCACCTCAGGACCGTTCGAGCTTCCAAACGACGAGGACACATGGTCAAGGGAACACATCAGGCTTTCCTCCGTGAACTGGACGGCATTAAATATAATGCAGTGCGCAGTCCATCGAGAGAAGTATGCTAGGATATCAGCTTGCAAGACAGCAAAGAAAATGTGGGATGAACTAGAGCTTATGTATGAAGGTACATCCCAGGTCAAGGCTACAAAGGTAAACATGCTAACTTCTAAGTATGAGTTGTTTAAGATGAATCCTGAGGAGACTATTACTAAGATGTATTCTAGATTGTCATTGATCACGAACAGCCTCAAGGGTCTAGGGAAATAGATCCCAGAAGCGGATCTTGTTAGGAAAATTCTCAGGTCATTGTCTCCATTGTGGCACACTAAGACCACAGTCATAGAAGAGTCCAGGGATTTGTCAAAAATGACTGTCACTGAATTAATTGGATCCCTGATGACTTATGAAATCAATTTAAAAGGAAATGTTGAAGAAACAAGTAAGAAGGGCAAGAACATTGCTCTCAAGGTGACTCGAAGTGGAAGTGGCAGTAACAGTAGCAGTAGTAGTGAGGAATTTGAAAATTTCTCAGATCTTGATCAAGATCAGCAAGCCATGCTGACTCGTAGGTTCTAACAATTCTTGAGATCCAAGGGCAAGACGTTTAGAAAAAGAGGGTCATAATCATCTGGTAGGAATTCTAACTCCAAATCTGGCAAATTCAAGACTACTGACAAGCTTACTTGTTTTCACTGTCACAGACCCGGTCATATGAAAGGTGACTGCCCCGATCTTCTGAAGAAGAATACCAAGGTGCAGAAGAAGAAGCCCAAGGCTATGATATGCACTTGGAGCGATGAGGAGAAAGATGTTGAAGAAAGCTCTTCTGAAGAGGAAGAAGAAAGACTATGTCTGATGGCCGATGTAGACACTGAGGTAAGCAGTCCTTTTGAAACATACACTTTAGATGATTGGGAGGATGCTTATGCTGAGTTACTAGATAAGCTTAATTGTAAAACAAAAGATTACAAAATGCTGAGGAAAAATTTGAAAAACATGGTTGAGGAATAAAACAATTTGAGAAAAGAAAATGATGAACTGAAAAAGCAACTTGAAGAATTAGGCTCACTGAGAATTCAAAATAAATATCTCCAAGTTGAATGTGAAGAAGCCAATAAGAATCTAGATGAGTTTAAGGTAAAACTTCAGGAAATCGAGAAAGAAAATGCACTTATTTCTGAGAAATATGAAGCTATAAAAACTGACAACTCTAAGATACAGAAACATAGTGAAAAACTTCATAAAGACATCGAAGATAAACAAAACACATTGGAAAAATTTGTGCAAGGCAAATCCAACCTAGATACCATTCTAGGTATGAAGGTGAACTTCAACAGAGAAGGATTGGGATATGATCCCACCAATAAAAGGCCCTTTAGATTTAAGACTGTAACCTTCTGCTCAGAGAAGGGAAAGGAGAAGCTGGACACCCCATCCAGCTCAGATAGTAAATTCCAACAGTCTGTAAAAACAAACTCCATTCCATCAAAAAACATCAATAAAAATTTTCATGCTAAGCCCACAATGCATCAACATAGCAAGACTACTGCTTCAAGGAATTCTAGTGTCTATAGAGCTAATACAACTCACTTTAATGGGATGCATCGAAGTAACTATTTTAAAAATTCAAAGCAGTTGAATCAACACAATTGGCCCAATCAAAACAGAAACTGGAATCATTATACATCAAATTGGGCACAATCTAATGTTTCACAGAGGTAATTTAATCAACAAAGAGTCTGGAAAAATTCACAAGGAAATGCCTACAATTGGAACAACATATTCCACAATAAGAACAAACCTCAACAAAATCCAACAACTAGAGCCAATAAAACCTTCCATGCTGAAAACAAAAACTTAGTTCACAGGAAGGGAACCAGACAGATCTGGATTCCTAAGACTGTTCTGGAAGGAATAGGTAACTTGTTTGGACCCAATCTTTCCTGGGTTCCAAATTTTCTTTGTCTGAATTGAATACAGGTGAGCCTGGTAGCCGAGCATAACAGATGGTACCTGGATAGTAGCTGCTCCAGGCACATGACAGGTGACAAGACCAAATTCAGTAAATTGGAAATGAAGGTAGGAGGTTTGGTCAAATTTGGAGGAAAGAATAAAGGTAAGATCATCGGTGCAGGTACAGTTGGTAAGTTCCCTTCAAACACACAATTTATCATAGGGCATAGAGTGAATAATGTCTACATTGTAGACCTTAATAAAAATTCTGAATCAAACCTTTGTTTATCTATTGATTTAGATAATAATGCTTATAACTGGCATAGACGGTTAGGCCGTGCTAGCTACAGTACCTTAAATAAATTGGTGAAACATGATTTGGTTAGAGGGTTACCTAAAATAAATTTCAATGCAAATTCAAAAATCTGTGATGCTTGTTCTCTGGGTAAACAGACCTGGAAGTCATTTAAACTTAGATCTGAGCCATTGTCCTTAAGGCCAATGGAGCTTTTGCACATGGACCTATTCGGTCCAACCAGAACTCAGAGTCTGAATGGTAAAAGATTTGGATTTGTGATTGTAGATGATCATACTAGGTTTTCTTGGATCTTTTTCTTAGCAAATAAAAGTGATGCATTTCAATTGTTTAAATAGTTTTTCAATAAAGTCAAATAAGAAGGAAAACACAGAATTTGCACAATTCAATCTGACCATGGAAGAGAGTTTGAAAACTCCACGTTTTCTGAATTCTGTGACTATGAAGGACTAACCCATAGATTTTCTTCCCCCAGGACACCTAAGCAGAATGAAATTGTGGAGAGAAGAAATCGAACTATTATGGAGATGGCCCGAACTATGCTGATTGAGAGTCAACTTCTAAGGAAATTCTGGGCAGAGGCGGCCAACATAGCCTGTTATGCAATCAACATGGCCATGGTAAGACCAGTGCATAAGAAAACCTCTTATGAGCTTCTGAAAGGTAAGAAACCTAACCTAGCACACTTCAAAATTTTTGGCTCAAAGTGTTTCATACACAATAATGACAAAAAGGATTTAGATAAGTTTGAAGCCAAAAGTAGCCCTGGAGTATTCTTTTTTTTTTTATCAAAAACCTTGCCTAGGTACATTGGGGGGTCCAATGCACAACTAGGAGGTGACTTTTATTAATAATGAGGGATAAAAAGAACCCTGGAGTATTCTTAGGTTACTCTGAAGTATCTAGAGCATATAGGGTTTTCAACATTACTGATCAAATCGTAGAAGAATCTCCACATGTTATTTTTGATGAAGACAACAATGTTACTAACTTTGATGATGATGACAGGAGGTCAAAGCATGATGGAAAATTCTTAGAGGATGAGCTAGAAGAGGGGACTCGGCCAACTGTAGCACCAAATGTTCCAAATCAAGTGATCTCAGTCGAGCCAGGTGAGCAATCAATAAACTTGAGATTCTTAAAGGATCATCATGTACAGAATATCATAGGTAATTTGAATGATCCCCATAGGACAAGGTCCTATCTTAGATATGTAAATAATCAAGACCTAGTTGCCTTATTGTCACAGATTGAACCCAAAGCTGTAGAAGAGGCTTTGGATGATGAATCATGGGTTAATACAATGAATGAGGAACTAGAACAATTTGAGAAAAATAATGTTTGGGAACTAGTTCCAAGACCTGAAAATGCAAATGTTATAGGAACAAAATGGGTTTTCAAAAATAAAATGAATGTAGATGGAATAATTTTGAGAAATAAAGCAAGATTAGTAGCCAAGGGCTACTGTCAGGAGTTTGGGGTTGATTTTGATGAATCCTATGCACCCGTTGCTAGGATGGAAGCAATAAGAATTTTATTGGCGTTTGCATGCTCTAAAAATATAAAACTTCAACAAATGGACGTCAAAAGTGCATTTCTGAATGGTTTTATTAAAGAAGAGGTTTATGTAGATCAATTACCTGGATTTCAACTGTCTTTACACCCTAACAAAGTTTTTAGGTTGAACAAAGCCCTATATGGACTGAAACAGGCCCCTCAGGCCTGGTATGAAAGGCTGACAGAATTTCTGCTCAGAAAGGGCTACATAAGAGGTAAGGTGGATCAGACCTTGTTTACAAAGGTTCTAAATAAAAACCTCATCATAGTTCAAGTATATGTAGATGATATAGTTTTTGGTTCAACATGTACTGAACTGTATAGAGAATTTGTTGAATTGATGTCAAATGAATTTGAGATGAGCATGGTAGGTGAACTAAAATATTTCCTTGGGTTGCAGGTGCAGCAATTGGAAGATGGATGCTTCATTAGCCAGACCAAGTATACAATGGAAATTCTCAAGAGATTTGGGATGGACAAGTTGAAGCACATCTCAACTCCAATGGGTACCAACACTTCCTTAGATGCCGATGAATCAGGTCAGGAAATTGATGCTAAATTATACTGAGGTATGATCGGATCCCTACTCTATTTGACTGCCTCAAGACCTGATATTTAATTCAGTGTAGGAATGTGTGCTAGATATCAATCCAGGCCTACAGAATTGCATCTAGCTGGAGTAAAGAGAATTTTTAGATACATTTTTGGAACTCATAACTTAGGTCTGTGGTACCCTGCATCAAATGCTTTAGATCTTATTTCTTACACTGATGCTGATTACGCTGGCTGCAAACTAGATAGGAAAAGCACTAGTGGACATTGTCAGTTTTTAGGTGGGTGTCTGATTTCTTGGGGTTCCAAGAAGCAGCACTCTGTGGCCCTCTCCACTGCAGAAGTTGAATACATAGCTGCAGGGAGCTGTGGTACACGGGTAATATGGATCAAACATCAGCTTCAGGACTACCAAGTAGACCTGGGCTGCACACCCATTTACTGTGATAATATTAGTGCCATTAATCTTGCAAAGAATCCTGTCTTACATTCACGCACCAAACACATTGAAATCAGACGTCACTTCATCAGAGATGATGTTTCTAAAAACTCTTTTGAATTGATCCACGTAGGCACTGCACATCAGATAGCTGATATCTTCACTAAGCCACTGGACAATGAAAAATTCACCACCTTGAGGAGAGAGTTAGGCATCTTCAAATCTCCTTAAATTCTGAATTCCTTGAATAAAATGCATATCTACATTTAGCATTTGTCATATTTTAGTGAATTGCATTGGCATGCATAACCTGCTGGTATATCAAATGGTAGCTGGGAGAAGGTCAGATCCCTTATGACTGGAAACCCACATCATGTGTGAGGTGGTCTTATGACCTACGTTCTCCACCCGGTACCATAGGTTCTTTTTAGAATAAGATCAGGTTTAATGTCCATCAACATTTGTTGTCTTGCATATCAGTTCATTCTGCATACGAAAGGGCTGCATTCCTGATTCTTCTTGTGAGGGGGAGAGGTATTCATTAAGTCTTGTGTAGAAGGCATTTGCTTGTATTAAGCTGATTGTTTTGAGTTCTTCAGTCAGTCATGTTGTCAGGGGGAGTTTCTTGTCGATTAGTTTATGTTCTTTTTGTTGACTGATTCAAAGGATGTTGAGAGATCTAGCTGCTACAAAAGGATCTTTGAAAATCTCATACAGTCTATTCACAACAGATAGAAACTCATGACTCTCTTAATCTTTTAAGTGTGAATAACTGAATCATAGCTAAGAAGCTTCTACCTAATAATCCTTCATAGACCTGAACAAAGAATCTGAAGAATGTCTTCATACATACATAATGCACATGGATCACAGTTAAAAACTCTTATGTCATGATATCTCCTAAAAGCTAGAAACTTAGATTTCCGGAAGCATATTATCTAAGAATCAGTACATGCTGTATTGTTTTCAAACATCTCATATCAAATAAAATAAATTTCTTTGGGGGGTTTCAAATATTTTCAGAGCAATGATCTGGTTACTGAGAAACTAGATGACTCATCAAAGAAATGAAACATATTCTATGTCATGAAGTGCCAGATTATCTCTATTTAAAAAAAGGGGGGGGGGTCATGGCAGAGCAATAACATTAAAGTGTTGAGTAACTGGGGATTCTGGCCTCTGATAAAGGTGTCTCCTCATGTAAAAAGACATTACAATTGCAAACTCTGTTCTCTAATGAGAAGTAATACAGTTCTCACACTGAGTAAATGGAGATTCTGGCCTCTGATAAAGGTGTCTCCTCATGTAACAATGTGTGACTTACCACAATTACTCACTGGCAATTACGCTGCTCAGAAAAGAAAAATCTTCAACCCCTCTATTTCAAAAATATAATATAGACTGTTTGTCCTAAATACCTCTGTATCAACCTTCAGTAGATGCGTTTCTAGACGTTTGATCAATATAGCTTTTAGAAAGACCTCTCTTGGCATAACTGTTACATCTTGATCTTCCTCATTATTTTCTATACGATGATAATCTTCACTCTTACTCCTTGTCTATCATGATTATTAGACCTGAAACACCTGAGCTTAATTCAGTTCTCCTCTTTATTCCTTTAAGAGGTGGATCTGAAACTTTCTATATTATGAATTTATTGTATTTCTTTTCAGGTTCTCGCTTCACTCCTTTTGATGATGTCAAAGGGGGAGAGCATTTCTCTGTGTCTATGTGTTGAGAGCTTTGTGTTGAGAGAGCTCTGCATGAGATGGCTTGGTCAGGAAGGTTTGGTCAGGAGAGTCTGCATGAGTATGGCAAGTGAGAAGAGTCAGCCTAGTCTGGCATGTGTTGTTGATTTGTGCTATCTTTAGTCTATGAAGCATACTGCATGCTGATGCATCCTTGCCTTCTCTAAAGGGGAGTTAGATAGCCTTCCCATCATCCTCATTATGTAAATTGATGACTCATAGTGTTGCCATAATCAAAAAGGGGGAGATTGTTGTGTCCCAGTGATTTTGATGATAGCAAACACTATAAGTCATCATGTGTTTGCATGGAAATTGAATGATGATGATGTTTTTCTTTGTTACTGCACTATACATGACTATACCTTGATTACTATGCATTAGATTCAATAATGTCATTGCATGATAATTTTTTAGCTTAAAAAGTTTGACACAACCTCATGTCTCATAAAACTTCATAGTAAGGTCGATGTTAGCTGTCAAGCATGCCATATAGAGTCGGTGCACTTTCAGGCCTTAGTCACACCAAAGTCGATGCATGTTCAGGTCAATCACAACTAAGGTCGATGCTAGTGCAGAAAGCATGCATAGTAGGGTCGATGCTAGTTTGCATATATGTTAGAAAAGTCGGTGCACATCACTGTTCACATGCATAAACATGTCGATGCTAGTTTGCATATGTGTTAGAAAAGTCTGTGCACCTTTGCTAGTCAGCACATAAGGTCGATGCTTCTTTTGCTCTCCAGCATATGAGGTCTGTGCATGTTTTTTGTTTTATGCCATATCCACATCGATGCACATTCTTCCAACGAAGAGCAAGGTCAATGCACCTTTGGTCCGTCAGCGAAGAAGGTCGATGCACATCCTTCCAACTCAGAACAAGGTCGATGCATCTTTGGTTCGTCAGCGAAGGAAGGTCGGTGCACATTTTTGTCTGCACGGGACAAAGGTCGAAGCATATCCTGGCAACGAAGAAGGAAGGTCGAAGTACATTGATTAACTCTGAAAAGAGGTCAGTGCACATGTCAAGCACTTTCACACAAGTCAATGTTCAAATGTCGCATAAGGTCAGAGCACACTCAATTAAGCTGGAGCACATGCTTTGGAATGCTACACAAGGTTTGTGCATATATGGTTCTAGGGTCGGTGCATGTTCTACTTCAAGACAAAAGGTCTATGCATATATGGTTCCAAGGTCGGTGCATGTTCTACTTTAAGACAGCAGGTAAGTGCATATATGGTTCCAGGGTCAGTGCATGTTCTGCTTCAAACACACAAGGTCTGTGCATGTATAGTTCCAAGGTCGAAGCACCTTAGCCATTTAGCAAAGTAAAGTTGATGCATGGAATGATGCCTTAGTGGAAGTATTTCATCAAACAGATGGTGAGGCATTTTTTAAGGCACGTGACCACATGAGTTCCTCATGTGAGCTTAAGGACTTATACTTAACACCTCATGTGCAATTCTATTAGTATCTTTACTAGGTACCTTTTGGCGCGAAAAGACATGCCCACGTGGCGGAACCCTAAAAAACCCAATGATTGGGGAATATCCATATTCTACATGGATGGAAAAAAATGACTGGTACCTTCGCCTTTACGATACTCTGTTCTATAAATTAAGGGGACTCCATTCGAAGAAAGCAGAGGGAAGCTGCGGCCATTATTTCCATTCAGAGAGAGAGAGCTTCCCCCAGAAGAAGAAGAACGAGAGAGCCTCCCCAGATGAAGAAAATTGAGAGGATCATTCTAGAAGATAGATTTGAGAGCAGTCAGCCGTTGTATTTGGAAATGCTACTTTGAAGCTACATTCTATTTTTTATTTTACATTTTAGTTTCTCATTTCATCCCTGCTTCGAATTTGATTTTGTTTCCCTCTGAGGGTTCTTGGAGGAAGGGAGATAGCGTCTCTAGTTGCGAGTTACTTTGGGTCACTCGTGGGTTCCCTATGGTTCAGAGGAAGGCAGAAAGGTTTCTCCAGTTTTTTGACTTGTGGTTTGCAAGCCCAGGGTGGAGGTTCTGTGGGTACAGGATCTGAGACGAGGGATTTGTCTCCCTCAGGGCAAGCTGTCAGGCAGCATTTGTTGAGTCTCTCCAAGTGATTTTGATGATAATAAAATCTTGAACTCAGTTCTTCATCTTATGACATGTCAAAGTAATCATGAGCAAGTTTTGAAAGTGTTTAAGGTCACTTTGTGTAATGCTAATAGTTGAAATGTGAGATTTGAAATGAAGCTCAAATGGACATCTCCAAATGCATAATCAAAGCACATGTTCAATCTTAACCTATCTTAACATTGCCCAAAAGGATTTCAGAACAGCTCATTTCATATGGACTCTTTTGTAAAGCGCAAGTCTTCAATGTTTAGATAAGATTCATGGACTGAACTATGCTATTTTACAGGTTTTACAGAGTTCGGTCGACCTGGCCAGCATGGGCCCACCTAATCTTCCAGAGGTGAAAACTCTATAAAATTACAGAGTTCGGTCGACCGCCACCAAGGACAGGTCGACCGATTTTCCCAGTGCTGAAAGGTTCAAACTCTGTAAACTTCCGGTCGACCGCCCCCTCCTGCCCGGTCGACCGCCAGCTTCGAGGCAGCAATTGTTGCCTTTGTGTTCTTCAACGTGGGAAGCCTCTTTCCTTGGGTTTGTTTAATCCCAAAGCCACCAGACATGCCATGATTCGTAGATCTAGTTCCTGGCTTGTCTCTTGACCATCCTAGATCTATAAAAACATCACATTGGGGTCAAAAACCCTAATCACTCAAAGGAGATCAAAGGAGACTATCAAGGGGAGAAAGAGTGTTGCCACTGTAGCTCCGTGAATAGTGCTACGTCTAGAAGTTCTTCATCCAAGAGCAAGGTTTTCAAGATCATTTTCAAGCCATTCAAGTGAAGATTAAGTTGTGGAGAAGGTTCATCCAAAATAATCTTCATCCACTAAGGGGGAGCTTTAGTTTGAAGTTTTTCTTTTAGTGTTTCTCATTCCATTTCTGATTGAGCTTCAAGTGTTGTTATTTGTAATCTCCTAACATTTGTGTGTGTGTGTATCTCTTTAGATCTGTGTGTGTGTTGTTTTCTATTAGATTAAGTGTGGTTTGGTGCTTGTGCACCGTCGTAGGAGTTCCGAACTCACACGAGTGTGTGTGTATGTTTTGATCTTGTAACTCTTTACAAGATAGTGTGTGAATCCTCACAGATCGTGAGGGATGGACGTAGGTTGCCATCGTTGCATCCGAACCACCTAAAAATTGCTGTCTCTTGTGTGGTTTGATCATTTTCTCATATCTCCATTCTGTGCATGTTCACGTAGTTTAATTATTTGCATCTGCTGATTTCTTCGTTTAGATCTAGATTAATTGATCACTCTCTAATAGATCTTTGGTATATCAAAAGCTGGATTCGGACCGACAAGGTCAGTCTTGTCGGAAAGATAACACCTTGCGTGAGAGAATCTTCGGATTCCGTAGCTCCGCCTAGTACCAAAGAGCTATTGTAGTGGTTGATTTTAATAGATCAATTCTCTTTTGAATCAGATCTAATTTGATAGTTGCTATTTCATTATATAAATTTCAAATTGATTAAAGCTTTCTAAAAATTTGTTATCACCCAATTCACCCCCCTCTTGGGTGTCATTGATCGCGGGACTTCAATTGGTATCAGAGCTAAGGCTCTATTTCTTTCAGATCTAATGATCTAGAGTAAGATCCAGATCAATGGCAAACAAGGGTATGATGCCTGAGGGTCATTCCATCCATCGTCCTCCATACTTCGATGGCTCGAATTACTCATATTGGAAAAATAAAATGCACGTTTTTCTGAGAGCCCAGGAGTATGAGATCTGGAGGGTGGTGGACAAGGGACCATATGAACTTTCCAAAAATGAAGATGAATGGTCTGCTGAGGATATTAAGAAATCCACTGTAAATTTTAATGCTATGAACATTATGTAATGTGCTATACATCCTAATGAATTTTCTCGTATATCCATGTGCAGTTCAGCAAAGGAGATGTGGGACAAATTACGGCTTATCCATGAAGGAACCTCCGAGGTCAAGGAGACCATGATATGTCCCCTGTGGTTCTGGAGTTTTGATTATGACAAATATTATGTCTCATTATGTTTACATCCTTGATGATATAATCCTGTTGCATTATGAGAAACTGTCAGAACATGTTTAAGGATGACTCACAGGTCATAAAGTTAACCCAAGTCAAAGTCAAGTCATGACAGGTAAGGTTAATGCTTAGATCAGGTAATGCTCTGTTAGTTCTCCTGCATACATTCAGTTCATATCTGCTATATGCATTCACTTCATCGGTCCATGTTCATTGTGCCTGAAAGTCTGTACATTCTCCGGTGTTTCATTGCATCAGTCATACAGTCTGCACTCTTCACTCATGCCATAGTCTATACATGCCATAGCTTTGCATTTACAAAGTGTGTACATGCCACAATCCTGCATACATGAAGTCTAAACATTGCATCACTTGTACATGCATTGCCTTCACGCAGAGTCTACGCATTCCCCCACAGCCTGCACAGCATGTCTATACATTGTCTGGCAGCCTGCACAACAAGTCTATACAGCGTCCAGCAGCCTGCACGCAAAGTCTATACATTGCATTCAGCAGCCTGCACGCCAAGTTTGTACACTGCATACACATCATTGTTGTATGTATGCTTAGTCCATACACTTGTTGACAGCAAGTATATACATTGTCACCTGCATGCATTACTTCAAGTCTATACAGCCTGCCTTCATGGTATTGCAAGTCTATACATTGTGCGTGGTTCAAAATAAGTCTGCATAGTGTCTGTCGCATGTCACTCATTAAGAGTCTATACATCAGTCAGCATTGCCTGTTGCATTGTTCATCAAGTCTAGACATTGTGCATTCCTTCATATCAAGTCTAGACATTGCATGCCACAAGTCTGCACATCCTGTTTGCACTAAGTCTGTACATTGTCTGTGCTTTCACGTGTCTGGTTGCATGAGTCATTGAAGTCTGTACATCGCTTGGCGCTCACCAAGTCTGTACATCGCCCAGTCGTGTGAACATTGCACTGCAAGTCTATACATCAGCCTGGGGCTTGCCAAGTCTGTACATCGCATTTGACGAAGGCATTGGAAGTCTATACATTGATTCACAGTTCATGCATTCATCGAACATGACTATACATTCATGGCATATGTGCAACGTTTGTCTAAAGTCTATACATTGTCTCAGCGTCTCATGCAAGTCTATGCTAGCCAGAGTCTATACATTGTCTAGCGCACACACGCTCAAGTCTGTACATCCGATCGTCTCATTTAGCGTCTCACACTCTCAGAGTCTGTACAGAGTTAGCCAACAGTGCATTCTCTCTCAAAGTCTGTACATCCAGCTCTGTCTCACTTAGCGTTTCACAAAGTCTGTACATTGCCTGGGGCTTGCTAAGTCTGTACATCGGTGAAGTCCATACATCCACCGCTGAACCTTCCAAGTCTATACACTGTCCTGTTGCTTTCAAGCCATTCATCAAGTCTATACATTCCCAGTCTTTACCTACGTTCAGAACCCCAAGTCTATACATTGGTAAAGTCTGCACATTGTGGTTTGAAGCTGCATCAAGTCTAGACATTGTCATGTAGCTAGCACGAAGCCAAGTCTATACATTGTCTCGTTCACATGCTTCAAACTCTATACATCGTGGGCTTCGAGTCATCAAAATCTATACATTGGCAGCTGAACTGTACAAGTCTATACATTGCCTTTGGGCATCAAAGTATGTACATCGCTTTCAAACTTTCCAAAGTCTTTACATCGCTTGTGTCATCAAGTCTATACACTCGTGAGTGTGTCATCAAGTCTATACACTCGTGAGTGTTTCATCAAGTCTATACACTCGCTTGTGTCATCAAGTCTACACACTCGTGAGTGTTTCATCAAGTCTATACACTCGCTCGTCTCTCCAAGTCTATGCATCGGCGCACTGTTCATGCATCAGTGCTCTCAAAGTCTATACATCATGTGTCTGCATCGGTTCATAAGTCTACACACTGTAGCATGCATGAACAAACAGAGTCTGTACACACTTCATCACTTAAAGTCTGAACATCCATCAGTGAAGACTGTACACACTTCAATGCACATGTGCATCTCCTTCAAGACGAAGTCTATACACTCGTTTCCAAGGCTTCAAGTCTATACACTCGTTGTCAAGGCTTCAAGTCTATACACTCGCTATTAAGCCTTCAAAGTCTATACATTCTATCCTTCACACTAAGTCTGTACACGGTGGTCTTCTGTTACCCAACAAGTCTGTACATCCTTCTGATTATTTTCTTATGACTGTGTGACAGGTACTGTTCGTGAAGCCTATGAAGGGCATGTGATCAGAGGTTGGCTCCTGGCACGTGATCTGAGGACAATGCCCTAATTGCTGCTGCTATAAATACGAAGCCTCCTCCATCTGGAGAAGACTGATCAAGAGAATGAGAGACTGATCGAGAACAGATAAAGAAAGAGTGATCGAAGTAGAGGCAGAGAGCAGAAAAAGGCAGAAGAAGAAAAAGGAGAGAGCAGTAGCAGAGATGCTGAAAGTAGAAGAAGAAAAAGAAAAAGAGATTGAGATCGAGAGTGAAGAAGAAGAAGAATAGTGTGAGCCTGATACTGAGAAGAAGAAGAGAGAGAGAGAGAGTTCACGGAGAAGAAGAAAGAAGCCTTCATTGAAGATTCGTCTGTCTGGCATTGGATCAAATCCAAACCAGTTTTGCTCCTGCGAGAGCTACTTTGTGTGTCTCATTTCCAGCTTTACGTTGCTGAGTTTTTTTTCCTTGTGTTTGTTTTTATTTTGTTCCTTCCATCTATTCACCTTGTTCTTCCGATTCCCTTGTTTGGGATCGAGGTTCCTCCTGTGGACTCAGGAGAAGGGGGACATTGGGTCTCCGGTTGCAAGTGGCTGGGAGTCACTTGTGGGTTTCCCTCCGGGTTGGAGGAAGGGAGATTCGTCTCCAGTTCTGGTCTTGTGGGTTGCAAGTCCAGGTGTTCCCTCCTGGTCTGGAGGAAGAGAGACCTAGTCTCTGGTTCCAAGTGGCTGGGAGTCACTTGGGGTGTCCCTCCGATTTGGAGGAAGAGGGGAGGTTGTTCCCCTGGTCAAACTGTTTGGCAGCACTTGTTGCAGACTGAGTCTGCGGTTCTAGCTTTGGCTAGTGGAAGCCTCACTCCGATTTGGAGTGAGGGGTGGACGTATGTCTGTGGACCGAACCACCTAAAAAACCCTGCTGTTCTGTGGTTTGTTTGTGGTGTGCTCTTCCATATCTTCTACCTCTTTCACAGGTTGTCTGAGCCTTAAATGTTTTGCTAAGTGAGCTTGGTTTGCATTGTTCTGTCCTTGGCATTAGTCTTCATCAGGTTCCACTAGTATAATTAGCAGTTCATCTGGTCGATCAAATATTTAATTGAGCTCTATAGTTCTTATTCCTCAATTGTATCTAGCAGCAGATTTATTGTTTTTAATTTGGGTAATATTTTTGGAAGGGGATACATTCACCCCCTCTGTATCCATCGCACCGTCCCAACAATTGGTATCAGAGCAGGTTGTCTGCATAGAAGGTCCAGCGACCTGTAGATTCGATCCTGTTGTCTTGGTGCTTTCTAGCTTTTGGTGCTTCATTATTCCTGTTGCATTTATCTGATCAGTTTTTATGGGTGATCCACCGGTTTTCAATGGTTCTAATTTTAATGTGTGGTTTGTCAGTCTGCGCAATTATGTTGATGCAGTTAATCCTGATCTGTTGAAGTTAATTTCACAAGGTCCTCACACATTACCAAAGAAAGTGTCCAAATGGACCAACAGTCACAGATCAAAGGATGGAGAAAATCAGAAAGCCTTCAATCTAATGAAAGCAGCTACTGACAGGGCCTTACACTCTTGCTTCCATGACTGTAGGTCTGCTAAGGATATTCTGGATGTGCTGAAGCGAGCTCACAGGATAAATGGGGACAGCTGCATGATGGCTAACAGAAGTAATCAAAGTGGCAGCCAAAATGAAGAAGAGGATGACGATGAGGAGGTAAATCCTTTCGAGAATTTTTCTTTAGATGATTGGGAGAATGCATATGCTGAGTTGCTTGAATCTCATGAACATTTAAGAAAACAATACAAGAACTTGAAAAAGAAAAGTGATCGGGGTAGTTCAAGTTCACCTTGTGAAAATTGTTCAAATATGAAGCAATCTCATGATGCCCGTTTGTCTGATATCCATATGCATAAAAATCAGAATAAAAAATTGATGAAAAAATTTGAATGTGTTAGCTCTGAATTGGCTGTTCTGAAATCTGAAAATGAATGTCTTAAGAAACAATGTGAAAAACTCCAGCCTCAAACAATATGTTCTGATAAATCTGCTTGCAATGAATGTGCATTCTTGAAGGAATTGATTGAAGATTCAGACTCTGATGATAATATACAGAAGAACTTAATCACTTCCTTGAAGGAAGAAAATAATTCATTGCTAACTCAGAAGAAGGAAACTGATAAATTACAAGATAAGCTGATTGAAGAAAACATTTATCTGAAGGAACAAAACAAAAAGCTAATGGTTCTTAACATTGTTTTCTCTGAAAAATGGCTGACGATTGAAAAAGGGAAATCTATCTTGAAAGAAAATAAAGTGAATATTGAATTCACATTGACACAGGAAAATGAGACTCTGAAGAGTCTGAATGATGAATTGCAAAATCAAATCATTTCGTGTAAAGACTACATTGTGTCTTTGGAGAGAGAAATTGAAGATCTAAGAAACTCCCTGTCAAAATTTGTTAAGGGAAGAGACAATTTGAATAAGATCCTTGGAGCGAATGTGAATTTTCAGAAGGAGGGACTGGGTTACAATCCAGTCATGAAGAAGGCTGAGAAGGTTGTTGGAGACAAATTGAAAACTATTTTTGTTAAATGTTCAGAACAAGAAAAGCCTTCTACCTCATCTTCACCTCAGTACAAAAAATAGAAAGAAACTGAAAAATAGAAAACAAATAAAAAGGATTCTTCAGTGCATGTTGATCACAGTCCTCACACACACTCACATGCATCTAAAAAGAAAATGATTTGTCATTACTGTCACAAGTTTGGCCATCTGATGCATGAGTGTAGATTAATGGAACTAGATGATTTGAATGCTAGGAAATCTCATGATAAAAATTCTTCATCTCAGAAAAAGAAAATAGAATGTTCTCACTATGGCAAATTAGGACACACGATTGCACAATGCTGGTTTGCAAGTGGTAAGAAAACATTTCATTCATATCATGCTAAATTCCCTGCAAGTCAGCATGGTTTTAATAAGAATAAATTTGTTCCTGTAAACCAGCACATCACTTGCTATAACTGTAACAAATTTGGTCACAAGGCCACCGAATGCTGGTCAGGCTCCTTCAGAAGAAATCCAATTAGCTACTCTCAATGTGGAAAGCATGGCCATACAGTCAAGGACTGTTGGCATCTTCAAGATAGGCGGACAAATTTCAAATATGCTAGACATCCTTCTAAGGAAAACGTGTTTGGTAAGATTAACAGGAACAACTTCCATAATAAAAATAGAAACCAGTATGCACCTGCACAAAAATTCCATGCTAATAATTGTGTGCATAGCAATAAATCAAAGCATGTTGCTTCCTGTTATTATTGTGGGCAGTTTAGGCACTCCATGAGTGACTGTCGTTTAATGAAATCTGATGACTTACATGCCCAAAGATTATGGAAAGCACCTATCAGAGGTGTTACTAATAATGTAGGACCCAAGAAGTCTTGGGTACCTAGAAACACAAAATGAGATCTGTGCTTTGCAGGTATGCCTTGGGGATGAGGAATAAAAGGGGGTCAAATAAACCAAGGCATCCAAAGTTAGGTAAAACCCCAACTCTGCTGTTTAAATGCTTGCTCACCTGAATTTTTTCTTTTAGCTGAACATCATGCTTAATATGTCAATTAAGATCTCATGCATACATGTCCATAACTGCATCTTCCATTTGCATTTTTTTTTGATCATACACTGGTGCATACATGAGTTTAAAGGTTGTCTGCATTTGATGCATACATATGCCAATTGCAGTTGTTTGATATTTGTTAAAATGCATAATCACTGAAAACAAATTGCATTCTAAAAAATCTGAAAAGCTGAATTGAATAAATTTGTTGCTTGGACGATGACTCATGCTTAAAAATTTTCATCTGCACATTTGACATGCACATGCATTCACAATTGCATATAAGTAGCATATTGTCAGCTTAAGATGCATGTAGAACTGCATATGCATTGGATTGTCATGCATGACTCTTGGTATATGAATAGTGAGTTACTAAAGGGCAGATGAATTCTGTCTGGAAGTGCTTGCTATGTGTGAGGTGGTCTTTAGACCAAGTCCTCCGCCTGCTTCTCGTAAGTAAGTCAGATGGCGTCAACCCATTGAGTCCACGAGGTTGACGTAGCCTTGAAATGCCTCAGATGGCTTTGAAGATAAGGCTGGATGCGTTGACGCATGGGGTCATTGCGTCGACCCACTGAACTAACCCAGATCTAACTTCACATCAGGGTAAACTGCTGTGTCGACGTTGTCACGCTGTAGCGTCTCTATGCATTTCTAAAGTCTACACATTCGATTACTTCATGCATACATTTAGGGGGAGCATTATTCATACTCTTGAAATCACATCTGACCCATGCATTGCAACACATTTCAGCTTCCTGCTTCAACTGTTATCAGCCCTTTTCACTCATCCTATCCACAGCTATATGTTGAATTAGCTGCTCCTAAAAATGTTTCGGCCTTCCCTAAAAATTCAGAAAGATTTCTCTATGCATATCCTGATCATAAATCTGAAAACAACTTAAAGAGGAATCTTCTATTATATAGGACTATGAATGTCTGATACTTTCAGCCGGTTGAAGTTTCATGTATGTCTTGTGTTTGCTTATGAACATATCTTGAAAATATCTGAGTTAGTCTTAATAAACTTTAACCAACATTTTCATGTTGTGTCTTTTTAAACTCTTCTAAATTTTGAAAATTCTGAAATCATGATATTCCTTGATTGATATGTATGAAATTAGTATTGATTTTTAAACATCTGAGAATATGGATCATGTCTAAGGGTAAATCCTGTCAGAGCAATGACTTTGGTCACTGAGAAATCATGTCCAAAGGACTGTGTCATGAGGTGCCATAGTTAACTCTGCTTAAGAATGATTGATAATCTGGCAGAACAATGGCATGCACACTGAGAAATACATCTCACTCATCAAAGAAATGATTTGTAGTGTGTCATGAAGTGTAAATGCGATCTCTGTTCCTATGAAGCATGACAGTTAGTCCTTCCAAGTGCTTAGGGATACGGACGTCTAAACAACGTGTATCCTCTAGTTACAAGGGTGTACTAAAACTCAAGTGCTCATGAAGAATGTTATAAAAATTATTGCTGATCTAGTTTATCATTTAAAAAAGTGTGCAAAAGAAATATTCTATTGGAACCCTTGACAGAAACAAATGTTGTCTTATGTGTTTAACTTCATTACTATTGATTGCATCTCTTAAAGGAATCTTTGAAATTGAGTGAGTAAGAAAGAAGAAGATCAAACAAGTCTTTCAATATGAAAGCAAGGTTCACTTTTATTAAAACTGATTTCAGATATGAGTACAGAAAGCTTCTGAACAAGCCTTGCATACATCATATTCTGATCTGACTTGTCAATGAAGATCATTCATAAATCTCTATAATAGAAGAGTCTGAAATACCTGTTTAATCAGATTTATGAAATTGATATCCCATTGAAAACCTTTCTCATTCATTCTGAGTGCCTTCTTTCTCACAATGGACTCCATTACTTCAGACCTGACTGTTGCCTTCTTTATGTCTTGAGCTTCATTCCAATCACTGTCCATCTAAGGGGGAGAATTCTTGCATGTCCCTGTGGTTCAATGTTCATTCAGGAGAGTATCTTGTCAGGGGGAGTTTTTGATGACTGTAACTCACAGCATTGCATAATAGCTCCTTCAACAGTCAATGAACATTCCATTCTTTTTGATGTTGTCAAAGGGGGAGAACTTTTGTGAGTCATCATTTGCATCAATCAACACTTGCATCACATGGTGTTTTACAATGCTCACATTTGACTGAGTTTTTCTGTGGTGCATGTTCATGAACTCTGTCATATCTGTGGTGCATGTTATATGGTATTTCATAATCATCATGATGAATCTATTGCAATGACTCATAATATTGCCATCATCAAAAAGGGGGAGATTGATGTGTCCCCTGTGGTTCTGGAGTTTTGATGATGACAGATATTATGCCTCATTATGTTTACATCCTTGATGATATAATCCCGTTGCATTATGAGAAACTGTCAGAACAGGTTTAAGGATGACTCACAGGTCATAAAGTTAACCTAAGTCAAAGTCAAGTCATGATAGGTAAGGTTAATGCTTAGATCAGGTAATGCTCTGTTAGTTCTCCTGCATACATTCAGTTCATATCTGCTATATGCATTCACTTCATCGGTCCATGTTCATTGTGCCTGAAAGTCTGTACATTCTCTGGTGTTTCATTGCATCAGTCATACAGTCTGCACTCTTCACTCATGCCATAGTCTATACATGCCATAGCTTTGCATTTACAAAGTGTGTACACGTCACAATCCTGCATACATGAAGTCTAAACATTGCATCACTTGTACATGCATTGCCTTCACGCAGAGTCTACGCATTCCCCCACAGCCTGCACAGCATGTCTATACATTGTCTGGCAGCCTGCACAGCAAGTCTATACAGCGTCCAGCAGCCTGTACGCAAAGTCTATACATTGCGTTCAACAGCCTGCACGCCAAGTTTGTACACTGCATACACATCATTGTTGTATGCATGCTTAGTACATACACTTGTTGGCAGCAGGTATATACATTGTCACCTGCATGCATTACTTCAAGTCTATACAGCCTGCCTTCATGGTATTACAAGTCTATACATTGTGCGTGGTTCAAAATAAGTCTGCACAGTGTCTGTCGCATGTCACTCATTAAGAGTCTATACATCAGTCAGCATTGCCTGTTGCATTGTTCATCAAGTCTAGACATTGTGCATTCCTTCATATCAAGTCTAGACATTGCATGCCACAAGTCTGTGCATCCTGTTTGCACTAAGTCTGTACACTGTCTGTGCTTTCACGTGTCTGGTTGCATGAGTCATTGAAGTCTGTACATCGCTTGGCGCTCACCAAGTCTGTACATCGCCCAGTCGTGTGAACATTGCACTGCAAGTCTATACATCGGCCTGGGGCTTGCCAAGTCTGTACATCGCATTTGACGAAGGCATTGGAAGTCTATACATTGATTCACTATTCATGCATTCATCGAACAGGTCTATACATTCATGGCATATGTGCAACGTTTGTCTAAAGTCTATACATTGTCTCAGCGTCTCATGCAAGTCTATGCTAGCCAGAGTCTATACATTGTCTAGCACACACACGCTCAAGTCTGTACATCCGATCGTCTCATTTAGCGTCTCACACTCTCAGAGTCTGTATAGAGTTAGCCAACAGTGCATTCTCTCTCAAAGTCTGTACATCCAGCTCTGTCTCACTTAGCGTTTCACAAAGTCTGTACATCGCCTGGGGCTTGCTAAGTCTGTACATCGGTGAAGTCCATACATCCACCGCTGAACCTTCCAAGTCTATACACTGTCCTGTTGCTTTCAAGCCATTCATCAAGTCTAGACATTCCCAGTCTTTACCTACGTTCAGAACCCCAAGTCTATACATTGATAAAGTGTGCACATTGTGGTTTGAAGCTGCATCAAGTCTAGACATTGTCATGTAGCTAGCACGAAGCCAAGTCTATACATTGTCTCGTTCACATGCTTCAAACTCTATACATCATGGGTTCGAGTCATCAAAGTCTATACATTGGCAGCTGAACTATACAAGTCTATACATTACCTTTGGGCATCAAAGTCTGTACATCGCTTTCAAGCTTTCCAAAGTCTTTACATCACTTGTGTCATCAAGTCTATACACTTGCTTGTGTCATCAAGTCTACACACTCGTGAGTGTTTCATCAAGTCTATACACTCGCTCGTCTCTCCAAGTCTATGCATCGGCGCACTGTTCATGCATCAGTGCTCTCAAAGTCTATACATCATGTGTCTGCATCGGTTCATAAGTCTACACACTGTAGCATGCACGAACAAACAGAGTCTGTACACACTTCATCACTTAAAGTCTGAACATCCATCAGTGAAGACTGTACACACTTCAGTGCACATGTGCATCTCCTTCAAGACGAAGTCTATACACTCGTTTCCAAGGCTTCAAGTCTATACACTCGTTGTCAAGGCTTCAAGTCTATACACTCGCTATTAAGCCTTCAAAGTCTATACATTCTATCCTTCACACTAAGTCTGTACACGATGGTCTTCAGTTACCCAGCAAGTCTGTACATCCTTCTGATTATTTTCTTATGACTGTGTGACAGGTACTGTTCGTGAAGCCTATGAAGGGCACGTGATCCGAGGTTGGCACCTGGTACGTGATCCGAGGACAACGCCCTAATTGCTGCTACTATAAATACGAAGCCTCCTCCCTCTGGAGAAGACTGATCAAGAGAATGAGAGACTGATTGAGAACAGATAAAGAAAGAGTGATCGAAGTAGAGGCAGAGAGCAGAAAAAGGCAGAAGAAGAAAAAGGAGAGAGCAGCAGCAGAGAGGCTGAAAGTAGAAGAAGAAAAAGAAAAAGAGATTGAGATCGAGAGTGAAGAAGAAGAAGAATAGTGTGAGCCTGATACTGAGAAGAAGAAGAGAGAGAGAGAGAGAGTTCGTGGAGAAGAAGAAAGAAGCCTTCATTGAAGATTCGTCTGTCTGGCATTGGATCAAATCCAAACCAATTTTGCTCCTGCGAGAGTTACTTTGTGTGTCTCATTTCCAGCTTTACGTTGCTGAGTTTTTTTTCCTTGTGTTTGTTTTTATTTTGTTCCTTCCATCTATTCACCTTGTTCTTCCGATTCCCTTGTTTGGGATCGGGGTTCCTCCTGTGGACTCAGGAGAAGGGGGACATTGGGTCTCCGGTTGCAAGTGGCTGGGAGTCACTTGTGGGTTTCCCTCCGGGTTGGAGGAAGGGAGATTCGTCTCCAGTTCTGGTCTTGTGGGTTGCAAGTCCAGGTGTTCCCTCCTGGTCTGGAGGAAGAGAGACCTAGTCTCTGGTTCCAAGTGGCTGGGAGTCACTTGGGGTGCCTCCGGTTTGGAGGAAGAGGGGAGGTTGTTCCCATGGTCAAGCTGTTTGGCATCACTTGTTGCAGACTGAGTCTGCGGTTCTAGCTTTGGCTAGTGGAAGCCTCACTCCGGTTTGGAGTGAGGGGTGGACGTAGGTCTGTGGACCGAACCACCTAAAAAACCCTGCTGTTCTGTGGTTTGTTTGTGGTGTGCTGTTCCATATCTTCTACCTCTTTCACAGGTTGTCTGAGCCTTAAATGTTTTGCTAAGTGAGCTTGGTTTGCATTGTTCTGTCCTTGGCATTAGTCTTCATCAGGTTCCACTAGTATAATTAGCAGTTCATCTGGTCGATCAAATATTTAATTGAGCTCTATAGTTCTTATTCCGCAATTGTATCTAGCAGCAGATTTATTGTTTTTAATTTGGGCAATATTTTTGGAAGGGGATACATTCACCCCCCTCTGTATCCATCGCACCGTCCCAACAGACCAAGGCCAACCTACTCGTTAGAGACTACGAGCTATTCAAGATGAAACCTGAAGAATCCATCTCTGAGATGTTCGCAAGGTTAACTGAGATTACTAATGGTCTCAAGAGTCTCAGAAAAGCATACACCAACTCCAAGCTCATAAGGAAAGTGTTGAGATCTCTCCCATCCATGTGGCACACCAAAGCTAATGTCATTGAAGATTCAAAGGATCTGTTCACACTCTCTCTGGACGAGCTCATAGGGTCGCTCATGACCTATGAGATAAACATCAAAAGAACTGTTGAGGAGGAAACCAAGAAGAAGAAAATGGTGGCACTGAGAGCCCACCAATCTAATGATGATTCCCAAGAAGGGGAATCCAACGAAGGATCAATGAAGAAGAAGACCTCGCCATGCTGACCCGTCAAGTGAAGAAATTTTTGAGAAGAAAGAATAACTTCCAAGGAAACTTCAGAAAAGGGCAAAGAAATCCCGTTCAAACCAAGGGTGAGCCAAGCAAGCCCAACAATGTCATTTGCTATGAATGCAAGAAGCCCGGACACATGAGAGGAGAGTGTGCAGATCTGAAGAAGAAGTTCAAGAAGGAAAAATTCAGGAAGCCAAAAGCAATGGTCGCTACATGGAGCGACGAAGAGGAAGAGCTATCCGAAGAAGAGCTCGGAGAGCTCATGGAAGGCATGTGCCTTATGGCACACGAAGATGATGCAACAGAGGTAAATTTTGATCCTGATTTTATTTCCAATGAACAATGGGAGTCAGAATATGAAAAGCTGTATACAAAATACAGAAAAATCAGATCTGAAAATAAAACTCTCAAAAATAAAATTGATGATTTATCACATGAGGATATCTTTGTTAAATTTGAGAAACTGGAACAAGGATGGTTTGAGTTAACAGAAGAAAAAGAAACCTTGCTTCAAACGATTTCAGATCTTGAAAAAGCCAAAGTGGACCTATCATGTAAAATGTCTGAAATTTAAAAAGTATGTGAAAAGCTTAAGAATGAAAAAGAAATTCTGACATCCTCCATTTCAGAAATTGAAAATAAAAATGTGAGCTTGAATGAAGAGGTGATTGACTTGCAGTTCACTCTCTCTAGGTTTGTCAAGGACAAACAAAATTTAGATAACTTGTTGGGAGTTAAAGTTAACTTCCAGAAGAAAGGATTGAGATATACTCCCCAAAACAAAAAATCCTTTGAGCATATGATCACTACATCCCATGCGCATGAAAAAGGAAATGATTGTGCTTCATGTTCATACTCTAAGCCAATACATGTTTAACCAAAACCACGCCAATTTCCAAGAAGGCCTTCAAATGTCAATTGCTTTCATTGTGGTTATTTTAGTCATGTTATTGCTCATTGTTGTTTTAGACAAAACTCACATAGAAATCATGCTGCTTGGACAAAGAAAAGATATGTGCAGAATTGGACTAACTCCTATGGACCCAAATTTGTTTGGGTACCAAAAATAATTGCATGAGAATGTTGTTTCTTACAGATATGTCTTGAAGCCAGGGGGAGCAAATGGTACCTAGACAGCGGTTGTTCAAGGCATATGACAGGGGACAAGAATGTGTTCTCTACACTGCAAGATAAGGATGAAGGGTCAGTTGCTTTTGGAGGCAAAGACAAAGGTAAAATCATCGGGATCGGCAATATAGGAAAGAATTCTAAAACTCTTATCGAAAATGTGCTTTTGGTAAAGGGATTAAATCACAATCTTTTGAGTATAAGCCAATTATGCGACAAAGGATTCAAGATTATTTTTGATGAAACCCATTGCATTGTCATGAACAAGAACACAAATGAGATCAAATTCATTGGAAAAAGAAATAACAATGTCTATACTGTTGATATTGATGATGTCTCATGTGATGATGTGTGCTTGGTAGCAAATAATCATGAAAATGCATGGCTATGGCACCGAAGATTAGGTCATGCTAGTTTTGGAGTAATCTCTAAGTTGTCGAGACATGATTTAGTGAATGGTTTGCCAAAATTAAAGTTTGAAAGTGATAAAATCTGTGAAGCTTGCACAAAAGGCAAGCAAACACGCATCTCCTTCAAAAATAAGGATCTTGTCTCTACCTCCCGGCCTTTGGAATTGCTGCATCTTGATTTGTTTGGCCCAACTAGCACATCCAGCCTAGGAGGGAAATTCTATGGCTTTGTGATTGTTGATGATTACTCCAGATTTACATGGGTGTTATTTCTATCCAATAAAAATGATGCATTGATGGGGTTTCAAGTGTTTTACCGAAAAATTTAAAATGATAGAGGTTATCATATCACTACCATCTAGAGTGGTCACGGTGGTGAGTTTGAAAATCATGACTTCAGCAATTTTTGTGAAGAGTAGGGATACACGCATAATTTTTCATCACCAAGGACCCTCAACAGAATGGAGTAGTGGAGAGGAAAAATAGAAGCCTGATAGACATGGCACGGACCATGTTAAGTGAGAAATCCCTACCCAAATACTTTTGGGTCGAGGCGGTAAGTACAGTGTGTTACATCATCAACAGGGCAATGGTAAGGCCCATCTTGAAGAAAACTTCTTATGAACTCTATAAGGGTAAGAAACCAAATATTTTCTATCTTAAACCCTCTGGATGTCCATGCTTCATTCTGAACAATGGTGAGTCTAACCTAGGTAAGTTTGATGAGAAAAGTGACAAAGGGATTTTCCTAGGTTATGTAATTAATTCTAGAGCTTATCGATTATTTAAGAAGAGGACTTTGGTTGTTGAAGAAAGTCCTCATGTGATTTTTGATGAATCTGAGTTAAAAGTAACCAACCAATCTATTCCAATTGTGGATGCAGATGAAGATCCCAAACGTTCAAATGATGCTAAGGCCAAGGATGAACCAACTGAAGGGATCCCCAGCAAGAGTAAAGAGGATGAAGATCCTTCAATTGAAACACTTCAAGAGCAAAAAGTGCAACATCACGACTTGCCCAGCTCTTCTACGTTCTTAAAGGATCATCTAGTTGAAAACATAATTAGTAATCCTCAAGATGGGGTAAGAACTAGGTCTTCACTAAGGCTAGTAGAAGAAGAGGATTTGATAACCTTAATTTCACAAGAAGAACCTAAGGATATTCATGAAGCTCTTCAAAATGAATCCTGGATTCAGGCTATGCATGAAGAGCTACACCAGTTCTAAAGGAACAAAGTGTGGACTCTCGTGCCGCATCCTAAGAATCATCCCACAATTGGAACCCGTTGGGTTTTCAGAAATAAGTTAAATGATACGGGATTGGTTGTTAGGAACAAGGCCCGGCTTGTAGCCAAAGGGTATAGTCAGGAGATGGGTATTGATTTTGATGAGTCCTTTGCACTGGTTGCTAGACTAGAAGCAGTCCGGATTTTACTATCCTATGCTTGCTCCTTGAACTTCAAACTATTTCAAATGGATGTTAAATCTGCATTTCTTAACGGTTACATCAAGGAGGATGTTTTTGTAGAGCAACCTCTAGGTTTTGAAGATTCCAAGCATCCAAAGCATGTGTACAAGTTACAGAAGGCCTTGTACGGGTTAAAGCAAGCACCAAGGGCATGGTATGAAAGGCTCACTTCATTCCTCATTGAAAATGGTTTCAAAAGAGGTAAGGTTGACCAAACACTCTTCACAAGGAAATCAGGTAAAGATATATTAGTAGTTCAAGTATATGTGGATGACATTATTTTTGGAGCTACTAACAATATCTTATGTGAAGAATTTATAGAAATCATGCAAGGAGAATTTGGGATGAGCTTAATGGGTGAACTAATCTTCTTTCTTGGATTGCAGGTGAAGCAAACGCCTGAAGGCATTTTCATCAATCAAGCTAAGTACACACTGGAGCTCTTAAAGAAATTTGGGATGGCTGAAGCAAAACCCCTGTCAACTCCGATGGCCACAACCACGAAGTTAGACAAAGATGAAAATGATAAAACAATAGATCCTACACTATTTCGAGGTATGATCGGATCACTACTGTATCTCACAGCATGCCGCCCTGACATTCAATTCAGTGTATGTCTATGTGCTCGTTTTCAGTCATGTCCTAAAGAATCCCATCTAATGGCTGTTAAACGCATTTTTAGATTATTAATCAGCACAATAGATTTTGGCTTGTGGTTTCCCATCGGTAGTTCATTTGATTTGATTGCATACACCGATGCGGATTATGCCGGATGCATTGTAGATCGCAAAAGTACTAGTGGGTACTGCCAGTTTCTTGGTGGGTGCCTGGTTTCATGGGCTTCCAAGAAATAACATTCAGTAGTCCTCTTAACGGTCGAGGCTGAATATGTAGTCGTCGGAAGTTGCGGAGCCCAAGTACTTTGGATCAAAAATCAATTGCTTGATTTGGATGTTGAAATGAAATGTGTTCCAATTTTATGTGATAATACCAGTGCAATCAGTTTGTCAAAAAATCATGTTCAACATTCTAGGACAAAGCATATTGATATTCGACATTACTTTCTGAGAGATCATGTAGGAAAAGGGGTCTTTGAATTAAATTTCATTGACACACACAATCAGCTAGCCAAAATTTTCATAAAACCCCTAAACCAGGATTAATTCAGCAAGATAAGAAGAGAACTTGGGATGTGCAAGGGTGAGAGCATACATACATAGGTCTGCACTTAGGATAAGAATTGCACTTGTAGAAACTCATATGCATAAAGGGTAGATTAACATGCATATTGTATGTATTTACTTTTAATACCTTGTGTGTTTATATACACCCTTGCATGTTTGAGTGTATTTATACGTATAGGCCTCCTTGAAAAACTTTCTAAGGATAAATATTCCTTGATTAAATAAATGTGGACCCAATGACTTCAGATCTGAGGCATTTTCTGAGGGGGAGCTAGAGCATCCTCTCCATACCTCATCTCTTCTCTTTCACTCTACTGCATGACACTCTACTGCATGATGTTGGACTGTTGGCTGATGATGCTTATATTAAAAAAATAAAAATAAAAATAAAAAGAAACAAAAATGAAAAAAATGAAAAAAATGAGCTTTTAGGGCTAAGTCGACCACTTCGGTCGACCGCCAGCCCCGTCCCAGTCGACCGAACCCGGCGAACCGGGCCGGCCGAACCAACATCCGAACCCCTTTTAAAGGGGTCTTCGTACTTCATTTTCTCATTCCAACTCCCTCACTCTCTTTCCTACCCTAGTTCCTAACCCTAAAACACGAAAATCCCATTTCTCAACCCCAAAAACCTCCTTCCTCCTTCACCCGCACTAGATCCGGTTGGTTCGTCACGGTTTCGGGATGAAATCTCCACGGCCGATTTGTGTGTTCGTGAAGCTACCTCCAAGGATCCAGGTTGTGGAGAAGTTCATTCCAAGCCCTAGGAGTGCCCTTTTGGTCCATCATCCTCCCTTGGGTTGAGATTGATTCTTCAGGGGTTTTCCGGTGAGTTTTCTAGTTTAGGATGCCACCTCGACGGAGTTCTCGGCGTCCTGCCCAAGGGGAACCTAGCGATCAGAGACGAGAGGCCCCGGCTCATCCCCCACAGCGGGCACCTGCAGCTCATCGTGCCCCTCGTTTGCCTCCACGGCCCATCTTCGACCCTCGACTGGTCGACTTCGATGAGGTGAATGATATTTTACCCGATTTATGTGCACTTTTTGAGATTCAAGAGGGTTGGAGTGATTTTGTCACTAGATATACAAGGTACTACCCCAACCTAGTGCAGCAATTTTATGGGAACTTGGTTGACAGAAATGAGGAGTTATATACAGTGGTTCAAAGTATAGAGATTAATATCACTATGGATCTATTTGAGCATGCCTTAGGGGTCTCCGCCAGGGGTGCCGACATGACCTTTGGCCATGGTGAAGCTGCGGCCACTTTTACTGCTATGACAAGCTATGATTATGTGCATCGTATCAGTGATCTGATTCAGTTGAATGCCAACTATTTTCCACCACTACAGCGGATTCTTCACCATATGTTTACATCCATTATCTATCCAAAGAGTGGAAGTAGAAATGAAGTGACAGAGATTCACAGATTTCTATTTTATCATGTTATGAATAGCAGTTTAGTAAACATGGGAAGGCTCATGACAAACTTGATAGGGACATGCTGAACTCAACTGAGGAGATCTTTGCCCTATGCTTCTTAGTTGACGGGAGTACTTATTCATGCTGGGATAAACTTAAGTGATGAATAGTTCATTTGAGTTTGCCAGGATGATATCTACAACAAGCATAAGATTTTCACTTATTTTGGATATTACTATGGTCCCGATGGCGGGCTATGCTGGAATGTGCCCATCTATGGAGAAGAATCTGAAAGTGAAGAAGAGCCCGAACAGCAGTAAGGTCAAGGGGCAGTCCCCCCTCCAGTTCAGGCTGAGGACCAGCCTCCTCCACCTTCACCTCATTACATGGATCCAGAGATACCTCCTCCATCACAGTACTATCATGGAGAATCTTCTACTTAGGGGACCGGACAGCACCCTTGGGTAGACTATGCGACTTTTGATAGGCGGTTCATTGGGCTGGAAACTCGGGTGGATGCCTTTGGGGAACAACTTTCTACCTTTGGGGAAAATATTGCAACCATGGGCACCATGCTGGAATCTTTACCACAACATCCAAATTCTTTCTCCACAGCTTTGGACTCCTTATCCACTCAGATGCACACTCTCTCCACCAACAGGACCACCCCCACCCAGAGCCATGAAGATTCATGTGAGGCTTTTCATTCTATGAACCACGTTCTCCTGAACATGCAGCGCCGTGACTATGATAGGGATCAAACACTGACCCATATCCAGCACCGCCTTTAGCATCAAGACCACCTCCTTGTAGATATTCGGCAGTGCCTTGGCTATGTGCCTTTTCCTCCACCAGACTCCCAGCCTCCTGCAGATGACCCATGAGGACGTCTTTTAGTTTCCTACCTCCAGTCTGTGTCCTTTCGTCTTGTGTCTTTTGGGTCTCTTTTTCGTCTATCCTGTTCCCTTCTTTGATGATGCCAAAGGGGAGAAGTAGTTATGTAGGTTTTATATATTCTATGCATGTTGTATGAATGATCATTGTGAGGATCGTTTGTGAGTCATTGCATTTTGTGAGTCACTGCATTTTAAGAGTCAGTCTTGCATTTGTCCTTGTCATTTGTCTAGAGTATTTGCATTCTCTCAAGCATCAATGTACCTTGGAATGACATGATGAAATGAAAATGCACTTGGTTTTTGATATAAAGTGGTTGGCTCGTATTTCATTTCCCATCTATCTTGGCAAATAAAATATTGAATGGTTGCGTGTTTTGAATGGCTTGATGCACAATGAAGAATGCCATGGTTTGATGCATTACACATACGCAATTTTGGTTATCAAGGCATGCCATTACTCTTTTAAATCCAATGTTTTATCATCATCAAAAAGGGGGAGATTGTTGAGTCTCTCCAAGTGATTTTGATGATAACAAAATCTTGAACTCAGTTCTTCATCTTAAGACATGTCAAAGTAATCATGAGCAAGTTTTGAAAGTGTTTAAGGCCACTTTGTGTAATGCTAATAGCTAAAATGTGAGATTTGATATGAAGCTCAAATGGACATCTCCAAATGCATAATCATAGCACATGTTCAATCTTAACCTATCTTAACATTGCCCAGAAGGATTTCAAACCAGCTCATTTCATATGGACTCTTTTGTAAAGCACAAGTCTTTAATGTTTAGATAAGATTCATGGACTGAACTATGCTGTTTTACAGGTTTTACAGAGTTCGGTCGACCAGGCCAGCATGGGTGGTCGACCTAATCTCCAAGAGGTGAAAACTCTGTAAAATTATAGAGTTCGGTCGACCGCCACCAAGGACCGGTCGACCGGTTTTCCCAGTGCTGAAAGGTTCAAACTCTGTAAACTTCCGGTCGACCGCCCCCTCCTGCCCGGTCGACCGCCAGCTTCGAGGCAGCAATTGTTGACTTTGTGTTCTTCAACGTGGGAAGCCTCTTTCCTTGGGTTTGTTTAATCCCAAAGCCACCAGGCATGCCATGATTCATGAATCTGGTTCCTGGCTTGTCTCTTGACCATCCAAGATCTATAAAAACATCACATTGGGGTCAAAAACCCTAATCACTCAAAGGAGATCAAAGGATACTATCAAGGGGAGAAAGAGTGCTGCCACTGTAGCTCCGTGAACAGTGCTGCGTCCTGAAGTTCTTCATCCAAGAGTAAGGTTTTTAAGATCATTTGCAAGCCATTCAAGTGAAGATCAAGCTGTGGAGCAAGCTTCATCCAAAACAATCTTCATCCACTAAGGGGGAGCTTTAGTTTAAAGTTTTTCTTTTAGTGTTTCTCCTTCCATTTCTGATTGAGCTTCAAGTGTTGTTATTTGTAATCTCCTAACATTTGTGTGTGTGTGGATCTCTTTAGATCCGTGTGTGTGTTGTTCTCTTTTAGATTCAGTGTGGTTTGGTGCTTGTGCACCGTCGTGGGAGTTCCGAACTCACACGAGTGTGTGTGTGTGTGTTTTGATCTTGTAACTCTTTACAAGATAGTGTATGAATCCTCACAGATCGTGAGGGATGGACGTAGGTTGCTATCGTTGCAACCGAACCACGTAAAAATTGTTGTCACTTGTGTGGTTTGATCCTTTTCTCCTATCTCCATTCTGTGCATGTTCGCGTAGTTTAATTATTTGCATCTGCTAATTTCTTCATTAAGATCTAGATTAATTGATCACTCTCTAATAGATCTCTGGTATATCAAAAGATGGATTTGGACCAACAAGGTCAGTCTTGTCAGAAAGATAACACCTTGCGTGAGAGAATCTTCAGATTCCGTAGCTCCGCCTAGTACCAAAGAGGTATTATAGTGGTTGATTTTAATAGATCCATTCTCTTTTGAATCAGATCTAATTTGATAGTTGCTATTTCATTTTATAAATTTCAAATTGATTAAAGCTTTCTAAAAATTTGTTATCACCCAATTCACCCCCCTCTTGGGTGTCATTGATCGTGTGACTTCAGCATTGTGTCGCAGACTGAGTCTGCTTCTTGTCCAGCATTTGCTAATGAATCCTCGTTCGGTGTGAGCGAGGGGTGGACATAGATTGCGGTTGGCAATCGAATCACCTGAAACTCATTTGTCTTCCTGTGTGATTGTTGCCTTGATTCTTATTGTTGGGGTGAAGTTTCAGTATCTAGTTGGTATATAAAAAGGACCCAGTCAGAACGATAGGTCAACCCTATCTGGAAGATGGGCTTCTTATGTGAGGAGACTCCCAAGTCCAACCTCCACCGAGTGCCACTGGTTATATGTTGAACTCATTCCTGCTCCACCTTTGCTCGCCTTTGGATCGTTGTTGCTAAAGGGTTCGGTTCACATTATCTTTCTAGACCTATCTTTTGTTCGATCAATTGCCTGATCATCTATCTCAGCCTTCATTATTTATCATATGGCTTGTTGAGATTGTCCTCAGCTGTGTTTTTATTTGGTCTGCATCATATCTCTAGACTAAACTACCGTGTTCCTTCGATTAGTTTTTAAATTGGAGTGATCTACTCATCCCCCCTTCTAGATCACTCTTTAGTATTTCTATCACACCTCCCACGTCTCAGCACGCCGACACCGCACCGTCGAGCTCAGTGCTCATTCCCACCCACGCCAACGTCCACGTCACCCGGATCCATGCTTTGTTCTACGTCAAGGGTCCCGACTGGCTATCCGTGACTTACGGCAACGTCAACAATCAATTGGGGTAACTCCCGACCACTCAGCTTGCGGGTTACCCGCCTTCAACACAGCCACCCGGGCCAACCCGGGGGCACCCAGACTACAAGCCAAGACACGTGGCACCCAGCAATGAGGCAGGGACCTACCCCCAAGATGCCTCCCTCCTGCCCTCTAAAGTCAAAGGAAGACTCTTCTTGGTCAACTACAGGCTTTAGAAGCTCACAGCACCGTTATGCGGCCCATACACGTGTGTCAGGAATTTCCCCAATCACCTTACGGGCGCGCGTATCCCAGCCGTTCTATAACAAGCCGAGGGCCAACCCGGGGCTCCAGTACTCCAGCCATGTTCTATGACAACCCTCTAGCAAGTCGGGGCCACCCCTGACTCTCAGATACGCGGCGATGAGCCGTTTATCTTCAGCTCCCGGGCTAACCCGGGGGTGCCATCGAACCCCCCTTACAACGCGGCATACGCCACGAAGGCAGGGCCTACATGCCCAAAGTGCCTTCTCTCGATTCCTGCAAGCTTTCACCCTCAGCCTAAGGCCAAATCTAAGGCCCGTCAGTATGGACTCGATCTTTTCTTCTTTTTATTTTAATTTATTTATTTAGATTATTTATTTGTTTTAGATTATTATTTATTGGTTTATTAGTTAGTTTATTAGACGTGCCAGTCACCAAGGTGATAATTTTATTGTGCACTCGATCTGACTCAGTCAGTCGATTGTGGGACTCGGGTCGGGACCGGAAGTCCGTCACACCATAAAGGCTATGACGTTTATTATGCCCTTCCAAAGAAGGACAATCCTTGATTAATCGCCAAAGTAAAAGGGGCCCCGGGGACAAAACAAGATAAGACTGTCATGCTCATTTTATTTGCAGGATATAAGATGCATGCACATGATCATGCGATCGGCAGTTTATTATGGTTTATCTGCCTGATTCCCAGAATGGGGCGGAGAACTTAGGTCTGAGAACCACTCTCACGCATAGTGATGGCTTCCAATCGGCATAGCCTGGTCTTCAATCACACACTATTTGATATACTGGGAGCACAGACGAGAATGACTTTAGGTTTATTTGATCATATCGAGAATGCTGCACGAGATAGACACGTTTATTCTTTATGAAACTAGGCAAACATAAACAGAATAACAAGATTGATTAGAACATCGCGGCATTACATGCCCATCTCTTGATCTTATTTACATGAATCATGGAACGAATCCGGCAGCACGTCCCCTTTATCTTGGATCATACCAAGTGGGAATAGGATACCGTCCACGATGAGGCGAGATGGAATCCATAAATGATCGGGGCATGCTAGTGCCCGAATAACATGAAGTAGGACGAAACTGAGACGGACTAATCCGAGACGGTGTTCGCCCACAGAGGTGTTTGATGTTTTTATTCCTTAGAGGAAGTCACTAGAGACCATGCAGAGGTAGGGCTCTTTGGATCTCAAGGGGTTTGGAGCTGATGTAGCATGCCGAAGATCGGAGTTCATTTCGGCAGCATCTCCCCTTATTTTGGACTGTGCCAAAGGGGGAGTATAGGACATCCATCTACGGAGTGCCGAGATGGAAGCCAAAAGAAAGATGGGCGTAGCCCGGGATCCAAGAGGATCAGAATTCAGCGGGACAGTGTCCACTCGTCATGGCATTTATTGATATCCCCTTGAAGGGGCCATAGGAGAACATGCAGTGGCAGAACTCCATGGGCCAGTAGGGTGGCAAGATAAACATCATACTCGGTAGAATGTAGGGGTAAACCCCGTTGATGTAGCTCCCATGAATTTGAGTGAAGGACTGTGATTTCTTTGACGGGCTTAAGGTTTATATATAATTTAATAGGATTGGGATATTAAGCTGAGGCTGAGTTTAAACTGGGAAATTAGAGATTCAGTGGGATTGAGGGTTTCAAAGGGGGGCAAAGGCAATCGGCGTGGATGGAAGGGGTTCATCCCTCGGCGCGCCTGCCAATCGGTGCTGAAACAGCGTCGAGGCAATATGGCGCCGAGGGGCTGATTAGGGTACCGATAGGGTATTGGAAGATTTAGGGGATTTTGGGGTTTTATCTGGGTTGGTGCAGGTTTTATATAGGTGGACGCTGGTTTGATTTGGGTTAAAGCTGGGCTTGTGCAGGTTTGATTTGGGTTTAGGGCTAAGTCTGTGCAAGGCTTAAAGGGGCTCGACGCGGGGAAGAGAATCGTGGGTTATCGATGCGCCTGCCTCTTGGCACATGATCAGCGCCGAGAGAGAACCGCGTCGGGAGGCCAGTTGGGCGCCGATAGGGAAATTTGAGGCTTGGGACTTTGAGGCCGTGGATTTTTGGGGTCTGAGGTTTTATTCAAAGGGTTTTTAGAGGCCAGGGAGCCCTAAAACTGATTCTGGAATAGATCATCCAGAGGAGGGGAAGACCTTCACACAGAGGTATCACTGGGAGCAGAGTTATTTATTAAATTGCATGAACTATGATTCGATTATATCCCTCACTGTCTCGAGAAGCCATGAGATGAACTGTCTTAGGCTCTCACCACGGTTATGAGGTTGGGAAAACAACGGTGGTGCAATAGAAACAAACTCACATAGTATGAGGGGTGTGCATACACAGTAGAATCAAGATCTATACACAACAGCTATCAAATACGATAGTCCCCAGGGAGAAAGAGAGAGAGAGAAAACTCCAGAATCTAATATTTCATTTCATTCAAAAGAACGCACATGTTCAGCATAGAAGAGAATCAGACTACATGAATATACACATAGACTAATGGCCCTTGAAGATCTGCCGGACTGCACCGATGCTTGACATCGACAGAGGAACAGCACTCAGAAACAGACTATAGGAAAAGACTAAAATAAGAAATGGGGAGGGGGAGAATGTATCCCCTGAGGGCGTTTGACAGACGAACCCCACCTTGAATCTCCCTCGCCCAGGCTTCTGCTTCTCTCTCTCTTTCTTTCAGATCCCTTTCAGCGGGCTCTCAGACCCTCTTCTTTTCTCTGGCTTTGAATATTCTTCTCTGTATTCAGATACCCTTCTCTGTCGAAGGCATGGGGTTTATATAAAGAGCTGGCTCTCTTCCATCGGCACGGGGGCTTCCCGGGTGATGTGGCATCAGCGCGCTCAGAGGCAGCTTCTCGGCGTGCTCCTATTGTGGGCTTGGGCCCATTTACTTAGTGCATCGGCGCCGAACAAGGCCTTGAACGAATGGGCCTTCTTCGTTGGCCATATGGGCTTCTGAAGATGATTATTTTTTCTTCTTGTAGCTTACTTAGCATCTTGCATCCACGAACATGTGCGAAGCTATGTGAATCCCATTTTACGAGCACTAGAATATTCTGAAGATCCTCTTCAACAGGCAGATGATTGCCCGGGGATTGACGTAGTCTTAATCAGCCTAACTATTTGAATGATAGCCGTGCTGGGCAGCAGCTTGGCCAGAAATGGCTTCAGCCAGACAGAGTGTCAGGGATAATGGATCTTCTTCCATTCTGATTCTCAGAACTTCCAGGGATGACATAGGAGCCGCACCCTTGATTGATCTTCAAAGCGTTGAGCTTGCTTTGACTTCATCTTTTATCTTTGTATATTTTAGGTGTCAACAAATGCTCCCCACCTACAGGTGGCGTAAGCGAAGAATGAGCGGCACGGGGCCTGCGGGTGTATATCATAATGTACTTTGTGCTTTCTTCAGGCTTGCTCCTGCCCATTGTGTCTATTCATAGCTTGAAATCTTCATTCTATTTGTATAATTCCAGCACTTTGTAAGCATCTTTGGAATAATGCTAGGTGGTTGGGTCTTAAATGACCTGCATTTGGATTTGATTTTCCTTGTTGCATCCTCTTTTCGGCGCATCTAAATCCACACGGCAATCACCTCGGCACATCCGTCTCGACACGGTATGGCAGTCGGCGCGGCAATCACCTCGGCACGCTTCTTTGCTGGGGGCTTCTCGGCGCGGGGCGGCCTCGGCGTGCCTTTTCACTCGGCGAGGGGCTTCTCGGTGCGCCCTTAAGGTTTTCACCCTTTTAAGGCGCCGAGGGCGAGAGAGGGACTCATTCTCGCTCACACCTCCTCTCTCCTCTCTCCGGCGCCATCCTCCTCCCGCGGCGGTGCTTGGCGTGAGGGTCTCTTCAAGAGAGATCTCTCCTTCTTCCTCATCTTTTTCACCGTGAGGTTCTTTCTTTATTTCTCATACGGGACTATGTCCCCCTTTATTAAGGAGTCATCCCCTCTTGGTGGATGTTCATCCTATTTGACCTTTGGGCATACCTCGGATAAGGGGAGGTGCTGTCAAAATTTTGTTAGAATTCCATCTTTTATCGCTGTATCAGCCTGTCTCATCTTCTTTGATCTTTATCTGCAGTTGCTTGAAATGGCCACTACTTCTAGTCGTGCTCCTTCCGGAACTGTTGATGCCGGTGCCTCCTCTCAGGATCGGGTGCTTGGCCCTACTGTGACTTGGCTGAATGTCGGACGGCTAGACCGAGGTCTTGGGAAGATTGCCATAGTTGACAAATCCTCTGACTTAGAGACGGACATGGTGTCTGCATCCCGTGTCCTACCTATTGAGGACGGGCTAAGCTTCAATCGTGATGATGGCTATCATCCAGAATTTTCGAAGGATCGTCATCTAGTGTCATTCATTTGCACCTTCAGTGTAGCTGGGAAGAGAGATGTTATGTTAGCCCAGATGGTGGAACGGGCCATACTGATGGAGAGGGACAGCCTGAAAGGCTCTGTATATCATGGAGAAGCCATCTATCTTCCTGGAGAGCGGCGCAAATGGAATGCTGTCCTGGGAGTGACTGAGTTGGAGCCGGAATAGAAGATGCTGACACGAGCTCTTGAATTTACTCCAGCCAGGTGGCATACTGCTGCAGGTCGGGTCAATAGAGAGAAGCCCGGCTACGGATTGTTCTTGGCACCCATCAAGTGGGGCTATAGAGATGAGCCATTTGTTCTAAACTGCTTGGCTGTCCAGTTCAAGTTTCAGTTGGCTGCTGGCTGGTTCGTGGACACCAAAGTGACCGATGCTCATCTCTTCCGCGTGGGAGCGGTAGAATTTATAGAGTTTGTGCTGAAAGAATATGCTCCTTTATTGACCAGGGCCGGGGTGTATCACAGTGTATATGCATCCCGTTTTCGGTATCTCATCTCCAAGGGCCTATGCTGCGGCATGTTTGAAGTCTTATGCCCACAGTTTAATACCTTTTACACAGCAGAGGGTGAAACTTCTTTGGACCTCTGGAGTTTGTCACAACTTTCAGGTCTGCCGATTGACGGAGAACCTTATGAAGAGATCTGCCTGTATGACTTTATCAAAGATGAAACTGACGGAGAGGGCCAGCATTTCTTTGGCTTTTCATAACGGTACTTGATGAAAGCATATCGCTCCATCTGCCTGGCACATCATAGGGGATCATCTAAGGGATATCATACCCGGGAGAAGAGCAGTAGGATGAAAGTCCGAGTAGGTCATTGGATCCAATACTTCTTCGGTGGCCCTTTGAAGTACAATGAGTTTCCTTCTGTGGCTCCCGTTGCGGGTAAGCAAAGCAAGCCTCCCAAGTTTAAGTCAGAGCTACCTGCTTCCATTCGGCGAGTCAGTCGAGGAGGGCCGAATCTTGCTGGAGTGGATCCCCTTACTCGCTGTGTCGCTTATTTTACATTTTGGCTGTGCACTTTTGCTCTCCCACAGGGAAATGAAACAGTTATCAGGCCAGAGGCAATATACCCGACGTGTCAGATGGCTTGGGGCATGCGGCTTGCTTTATGTCCGGCTGCACTCTGCCTGGTTTACAAATCTCTGGGAGATATATATAAGCATCAGATCCCTCGGTCCTTCAGAACAGTGGGCCCGTTCCATTTCTTCAATGCCTGGGTGTGTAATTTGTCCCAGAACTTGCTCCTAGGACTTTGCAGACAACTACATTGTACCCCAGGATGCTGGAATTTGCAAGTGCTGAACCTGGCCCAGTGTCATAGCAGCTTTACTCTATCAAAGGCTGGTTAACAAGGGTTCCAGTGGATTCAATAGGAACTATTCACTTCTGGAATTTGGCAGCACATTCTGCTCCGCTGGTGAACCATCAGCTTGAGTGTAAAATTGATGCGGTGGAGACTTTTACCCACTTCATTTCGGGTACCACAGTGACCCGGCCAGTCTTGGAGCCTGAGCTCATTGATTGGGCTTTGTCAATCTGCCCCGGTGTTTTAGTGTTTCGAAAGGGGGGCGTGGTTCATCTAGAACCCTATTACCCATTTAGATTCGGCCAAAATTTTGGCTATGATCAGCACATTCCACCTTCAGCTGCTCAGTTTCTGTTGGACAGCAGGTCAAAGCATGGCCCGGCCATTGCAAGTGAAGGTCGCACCTGGTGGGATTACTTCCAACGTCGGGATGCCAATACTTTCAGAATACCGGTGCCGAACCGTGTTCCTCGGGCCACTCTAGAATATATAAAATGGTGGAATGCCGAACCAACTTCTATCACAATGCCAGGACGACATGCTGGGATGTAGCCGAGCGTACTTTTCTAAGTCAGCACTTGGGCCCGTTTTTGATATTGATGAAGCCCATCTGAAGAGACTATTTTCTCAGCACCCGAAGGAGGCAGATGCATACATAATATGCAGGAAAGCCGTGAAAGAGGATGCAACTAAACAATTGATGCATGTGCTTGCCGACATAGATGAAGATGTTTTCATGAAGAATCTAGAACATTTATGCCAAATTGGTGATGCCCGCCTGGAGCTTCAACAATATCCTTTTCCAATCGAGGAGCCGCTTCCCAAAGTAGTTTCATGGAAATGTGAGGTTGACCGCTTCTGCCCATACCAGGCATTCATTAGGAGGGAAGATAGAACCACGACGTATTATCAGCATACGTCTTGGCTGTTTGTTCTAATGAATGTCCATGGGCTGGCCCTTGACAATCCTATAGCAAGTATCCTGGACAAGCCTTTGTTCGTATCTTTTCATTATGCTGACGGCTGGGGTCTTGACCACCTCAGTTTGTATCATTGTCTTGCTTCCCACGGCCATGTGGACTTGGCTGATCTGGCCGAAAAGTGCGAGAAAATTGGTGATATTTTCTGGCTTGTTCGGGAGGCTGCATCTCGAAGTAAGGAGGTGGCTTATCAATACTTTTTATAATGGCCCGACAGGTAAAATTTTCTCCATCTGACATGTTGCTTGTCTCATTCTTTAATTCTTTTTATAACGACATGCGTTTTCTTCGGCAGATCGACTAGACATAAAGCATCAGGGACTTTATAGGAAAATCATTTCCCAGGCCCAGAAGCCTGAATATTTCAACACTCCCGCACCAGTGCCAACCACTACTCCGCTACCTCCTGGCAGAAAGAGAGCGGCTTCTTTGCTGAAGGTCGCCTTGGGACGGGCGAAGAAAGCTCAGAGAGCCTCATTGAAGTAGTCATCGGTTGATGTAATTGAGATTCCCTTACCTATCGTGCCGTCATATGAACAATTCGCCGCTCAGTGGGAGACTACTCAGCAAGTAGCCGGAGGTGGCATCACTTTTCTTTGCAGCCTATAAGATTATTCCTTCCATGGCACCTTCATTTTCTGACATCTTCTCTATTGGGTACTAGCTCAAGAAGCAGCTGCTGCTGCTATGAATATTGAGCAAATTGCCAAGGCGACGGAGGATGTAGAACCCCCTACCATGGCCATGGTAGAGGCAACTGAGGCAGCTGAAGCCATAGGGGAGAATCTCCCCACTACTCAGAAGGACGTTAGACTTCCTTCTCCCACGCCGGCCAGTGAAGCCGAGGGTGAGCCAAGTGACTGTGATCCTTCTGAATCTTCTTTTCTTAATGTGTAGCACCCCGGTGTATTATTAAATAAAATAAAGAGAATTTATAAAGAATTTTATTGCAAATACGATAGGTAAAAGTTGCAACCAATTTATAAAAATCTAGAAAAATTATAACCTTGTAGGGGACAGAAAGCTTAGACCATTATTCTTCTAGGTCTGACCCTAGATAAAATCTTAAGTTAGCCGAATTAAGGGAATTAAGGCGAAATCCACGTTTTACCCTAGCGGGCTTTGGATCATCTAATTCGGACCCGTTTCTCGACCATTTAAGCTCAGAGCAGACCCAATAGAACGGCCACGATGTGTAGGTCATTTCCCCTCAATTTTCCCATCGAAACCCTAACTCAGAAATTTGAATTTTGGAGCTAAAGGCGGCGTGACCGGGTCAATGCGTGAATCACGCGTGTGAGCGGAGTCGTAGACTCTATCCCCCTATTCGACGCCCCTGGAGACCAATTGATCCTATAAAATAAACCCTAGACCGACCTAAAAACGCTTGGATGCTGCGATAGCCACCGAGATGCTCGATCGTGGGAGAATTTAGGCGTGTTCCTGGGTGTTCTTCGCGAGATCGGCCAGCGTCATCATCCTCTTCTTCCTCCTCTTAAGGTAGGTTCTAGAGGACCAAACCCTAAGAAACATATACTGCTAGATTCGTCATTAAGTTTTCTTTCCAATGATATAAAAAGCCCTAAAAGTTATTTAGTATCATGAGAGTATTAACCATTTTAGTCAGAGCATGTCAAAACTAGGGTTTTTCGCATTTGTCAACGTTTAATGTAGGGATTAGCAGGCGTTAAGATTTAATTGATCATGCTAGGATATGCATCTTGTGGTTCTCGTTCTATTGATAGCTCTTTGCCCAAATTGCATGCTCCCTATTGTGTGTATTAGTCGTTTAAGTCGATCCTAGCCGAGCTCACCAGAGTTCGGCCATGCTGGTTTGAACGAGGTCCTAACAGGAACCGCTCTACATTGAATGGCCCCTCGATAGACCGTGAGGTCTAGGGCAGCAGTTATTGTTTGACCGTTTAATTGGTTATTACTTTCTAAAACCTTCATGAATGAAGATGGCCCAACGACAGACCGTGGAGTTGGGCAGGCGGTTCATCTCTAGACCGCGCGGAGAACCCAGCAGCCGCTCGATAGACCGCGCAGGGCCTGTATGGCTTTCGGGCATGCATGACCTGAATGGCCTAGCGACAGACCGCTAAGTCCCGTCCAGCGGTTCTGGGTAGACCGTCTAGGTCGTAGAATTGTTTTAAACATTATTTTGTAAGCATGATTAGTTCTAGTTAAATGATGTTAATGATAGGGTAGAAACCCACAATAAATTGGAACATATGGAATCTAATTAATGTCAAATCTTGATTTGGGTTACTTTTATTCTTCTTCCAATCATATCTCCTTCGTTATTTTCAAATTGTTAAAGCATGAACCTACATCATAGTTGTTAATGAGAATAATGATATTAGGAGTGTTCTGACAGTCACTCCACTCCGGTGGGACTGACTGACCGCTATATATTATTTTCCGACGATTCACAAACCCTCAACTCTTGTAATGGCTGGAACTCTCCACCGGATACTCCTTCCGTCGGACTAGGACCTCCATTATGAGACCTTCGTAAGTCCCCGCGAGCCTGGGATTCTCACTAGGACGCCGGGCAGGTTGTACCTCAAAATCCTGCACCTGTTTGACTCGATTAAATCGCGTGGTTGGCTCTGTTCCAAATCACGGCCCCTAGTGGACCGTCTGGTTCACTACACGGCTTGAATCAGATCGTTTTATTCCTTGAACGGCACGATCCAAACCGTGTATTATTGGCTAAAGTGCTAAGTCAATGATGGTTGATCATCCTTGATTCTCCTTTGACCAAGTCGTGATTAGTCGACCTGGATCCTCCAGACTTTGCCTGTGAGATGTGGGCTAAACCATGGTTCGGTTCCACTATGCCCCGGGTAGCCTTGGAGCCCAAATCAGGTTGTTTGTTCTAGTCTAATTGGGCCTTTTCCTGCACGGTTGGATACGGACCGTTCCATCTACTGAATGGACCATTTATGAACCATCTGGTGATAGGGCAGCCCAGTTAAGATCGTGTAACTCTCGTCGTGGGCCTTTGATTCTTTTTGTTCTGAACGGCCCAATATTGACCACCTAGTTCTGAGCAGTGGCCCAATTTTGGACCGTTCCATCTTCACACGGCCCATAATAGGACCGTGCATTTCTTAGCTTCGAGCTGGGTCATCCTTTGGCCTAGTCTACTTCTCACGGTCCATCATAAGACCGTTTATGTGGTAAGCGGCCATAGAGTGACCGCGTACCTTCCAGCATTGATATCTCATGTTTTCTTGTGTGCCTCTTGAATCGGGCCAAGACTGGCTCGTACCTTTCAAACCCTGGATTAACCTTGTTTATTCCAGGTTATATCTGGAGAACTTATCTCTCCTGGCCGAGTCCAGTAAATGTCTAGACATAACTTGGGATCTTGGATCCACCAAATTAATGCCAACGCATCATAAGGGCCCAGTCTGGTCCTGGGAGGAGCGCCCGAAAAGTACTAGTGCCCCGGGGAGTTGTAATGACATGGTGAGCCATTGCACCGAGTGCATGACTAGCGTGATGCCTATGACATTTCATTTACATGATTCCTTCTCTTGAATTCAAGTTTCCTCCATGAAATTATCTTCATGACTTGCTTATTTCATGCTTGATCGGCCAGTTCCCTGATATACTATGCTCATGTTCTTTTACTCTCCTTATTCTTTTATTTATTGCATTGTCATTTCTTTCCTTATCGCATAACATTAATGTAACTGGTTAATTACTTAAACATTGCCTGCTATTACCTACTGAGCGTTCGCTCACCCAGTTATTTTTCCCCCTTTCAGGTAGCCCATGTGAGGACTCTCAAACTGATGGGGATGGGCAGGTGATGGGGACATTGCTTACTCCTTCACATACCTCCGAGGGTCCTGCTACTCGCCATTTTGCTCGCCATGATTTTTGGAGTCAAGCTATATAATTTCCACAATTTTCTTGAGTCATTATAATGTAATTTTGCCTTCTATTGAGTCTATTACCTAAGTTAGTTAGTCATTTACCTAAGTCCAAGTTTCATTAACTAGCTTAGTAGGTTATTGGGCCTGTTCATTGGGCCTGGCCCATGGGCGCCCCCTTCCCCAACCTTTGGTCTTCTGTCAGTTGTCCACAATATGAGGACTTATTGTAAATTGTGGGTTTCCTATGTAAGGACCCCAATCCCCCACTTGAAGAGGGTAATTGATGAATGAATGAAAATTGAACCCACTTGAATCCCCTTGAGTCTTCTCTCTCTCTCCCAAAAATTGAACCCACTTGAATCCCCTTGAGTCTTCTCTCTCTCTCCCTCTAGTTCTCTCTCTCTCTCTCTAGTTCTCTCCCTCTCTCCTAGGGGCAAAACCCCTCTCTCTCCTCCCTCCTTCTCTCTCTAAAATTCAAAATTCCCCTCTTTCCTCACCCCTTGCCACCTCACTTGCCACCTAGGCAAGTCTCTTCACCTCCCAAGACCCCCATTACTTCACCATTAATCACTCCACCTCCCCAAGCACCCTTTCACCTTCCCAAAGCATCCCTCCCCCTTCCCCAAGCAACCTTCCACCTCCCAAGGGCCCTTTCCCCTCCCCAAGGAGCCCCTTCACCTCCCTAGGTCATCCACCCCCTTCCCCTCCCTCCTAGGGTCGACCCCCTCAACCCCTCTCCACCCTCCCATCGCCTTGGCCGACCCCTCCACCCCCCCCTTTTGTCAACTTCAGTTCTGTCTGCAGGCTGATCTGTAGACCAGCCTCAAGTTGCAGCGACTACCACAACAACATCTTGAAGCTTCTGGGGGCGTGGCCTACCTTTCTGGAAAGGCCTCCCTATCCTCTTCGCAGGCGAGGTGGAATCACCCCATTCTGAGTTCGTGGCTGTCCGGGAAGGCTGTTCTACCCCGACTGCGCAGAGCTCCATCAGCAGAGCCCCTGAACCCTATTCAAAGCTACACCACGGCCGACGGTGAAAGATTCAAGTTGTGAGTTCTTCTACAAATATCTTCCTCCACCAGTCCTCTTTCTGGATCAAGAAGCGGAAGTGCGTTGGGCAAAACCCCTCTCTCTCCTCCCTCCTTCTCTCTCTAAAATTCGAAATTCCCCTCTTTCCTCACCCCTTGCCACCTCACTTGCCACCTAGGCAAGTCTCTTCACCTCCCAAGACCCCCATTACTTCACCATTAATCACTCCACCTCCCCAAGCACCCTTTCACCTTCCCAAGGCATCCCTCCCCCTTCCCCAAGCAACCTTCCACCTCCCAAGGGCCCTTTCCCCTCCCCAAGGAGCCCCATCACCTCCCTAGGTCGTCCACCCCCTTCCCCTCCCTCCTAGGGTCGACCCCCTCAACCCCTCTCCACCCTCCCATCGCCTTGGCCGACCCCTCCACCCCCCCCTTTTGTCAACTTCAGTTCTGTCTGCAGGCTGATCTGCAGACCAGCCTCAAGTTGCAGCGACTACCACAACAACATCTTGAAGCTTCTGGGGGCATGGCCTACCTTTCTGGAAAGGCCTCCCTATCCTCTTCGCAGGCGAGGTAGAATCACCCCATTCTGAGTTCGTGGCCGTCCGGGAAGGCTGTTCTACCCCGACTGCGCAGAGCTCCATCAGCAGAGCCCCTGAACCCTGTTCAAAGCTACACCACGGCCGACGGTGAAAGATTCAAGTTGTGAGTTCTTCTACAAATATCTTCCTCCACCAGTCCTCTTTATGGATCAAGAAGCGGAAGTGCGTTCGCCATCCGGAGGTCAGAGTTTTGGTCTTTCTCCCTCGACTGGTCGGGTCTGCCTCCCACAGTGGGCAGTGACCTGCCTCCACTTAGTGGCATCCCCCAGTCCACCCCGACACCAGACGACTTCCCCGTCAGTTTAGCAGCGCAGAGGGATTGTCTACGGTTCCAGAAACTCCAGCGGCTTGAGATTTGGCATCCGGGAGCGGCCGGGACAACATCAGCAATCCACTGTTCATTTCTGGTAGCCGCTGTGGCCAGAGTCTGCAACCCGGTTCGTTGCTGCACCACGACTAACCGTGGAGGAATCAGGCTGAACTCTCTTCTTCAAAATTCTTCCTCCCTCTGTCCACGACCAGAAGCAAGAAACAAAACGACATTCGGCATCCAGGATCCAGAGTTAAAAATTTTATCCCTCCATCGCGCGGATCTGCCTCCTGCAGTCTGCAGCCACCAGTGCCTACTCTTCAGGGAACACCGACCGTCCACGGCCTTGGATCGCAGCCCCATCGACTCCAGATGAAAGCTACCTCGACCACGGAGACGACGACGCTGGTTTCGTGCCATTCGGAGTTTGGGAGAGCTCACAACAGCGCCTGCAACCTGCTGCTACAGAACAGGTCCGGCTAGAGACCACATCTGCCGACTCGGTTCAGTCGCTGGTGTCGCCAGTCCCTAGCTCCAGAGGACGCCCAAAAATTCAGACAACACCGGCTTCAAGTCAGGAATCATTGCGAGGTGGTTTCGCTCAATTCGGAGTCCGGACGAGCCCGGGACAGAGCCAACAACAGCACCCTATCCAGCAGTCCAGATTGCAGCTGAACCCACATTGATTTCCTTTTTAACCATTTCGGTCCGTCCTCCCATCCCCGCCTGGCCGGCTTACCGCCCCACCCTGCGTGGTGGTAGTGTTTGTCTGTAATTAACCAATTCCCACCCCCGAGATCACCCTCCTGCGCGAGGTGTAGTAATTGTACTCTTGAACAGGTTTTGAAGCTTCACCCGCGCAGTGTGCGGGGAGCACACTTCCCCGCTCGCCCTCGTCTCCGACCGGGATCGGCGTCTTCACGCCGATCAGGTGAGCTCCTGGCCACTCTCGCTGCTGGTTATTACCATTGCTAACTTAGTATCGCTCTTAGTTGTCCGTCGGAGGTGAGACGAGCGCTCGATCCATAATTCAATCCAATCAAGTGTTCACCGCGGAGCGAGTTGAGAGAGAGCCATTGCATCCCACGCCCTCGGCGTGCCGGCCGCCCTTGAAATCGGGCATCCCTGGCCCATTGGGGTCCCTTCCTAGCTCGCTAAACCCTTGGGACCTTGAGGTCCAACCCCGGACCCTCACCGCCATCGCCGGTCCTTCTTCGGACCCCAGTGTGCCTACGCGAGTGAGTCCGCTAGTGTGACGTTGCCGAACTCGTGTGTTGCTTGCTATCCTAGGTCCAAGGGAGTCGCGTCACATCAAATTAGTATCATTGTCCTCCGCTGCATATTGTGTCACATCAGCAGGAGTGAAGACCTTGGAGCGAGCCAGGTAGAAGCCCTCGTGGAGTCATTTTTAGATAGTTTGAGTCTGGGAGATGTAGTTATATCCAAGAGTTGTAATTTGATTTAGTCTGTTGTCACGTAGTTGTTTAATGTTGATGGATATTGAAGTTTTCTTTGGTACATTAGTTGTTGGGAATGATGAGACTTGGTATGATTAATTAGTTGGTTATGATAGAAATTATTTTCTTGTCATGATATTGTGCTGGATGATTGGATTCGCTGACCAAGGCATAGCATGTCTGGAAATCAACATATTTTTACTCTTTCTACTGCCGCGTTCCGATATTCCGCGTCGGGGCATGACACTTTGGTGGTATCAGAGCCTAAGTTTTAAGTTCCTAGGTTTGTAAGTAATGTTGTAGAACCTATAGCCTATTAAAGTCTAAGAATCTAACCCAGTGAGATTGGGTAGAGACTTGGGTTGAGCTAATTATTAAACACTAATAGATTCTCGCTAGACTATTCTTTTAATCATTTGCTGGCATATGTAGGAGTGCAAATCTGATGGCAGCAGAACATGCGCAATGGAGGGACATGCAACGAACCGTGCAAGGCTTGACTCAGGCCCTCCAACAGGTGGCCCAAGGAGGAGCAGCACACCATGGAGCCGGTGACCTCCACCGGAATTTCAGAGGACTGAATCCCCCACGTTTTGGTGGATCGACGGATCCCAACGAAGCCGAGAACTGGCTGAAGGAGATAGAGCGGGTCTTTCGAGTGATGCATTGCAATGACCAAGATCGAGTTCTTTTGGCGACATTTCAGCTAGAACGCGATGCACGCGCTTGGTGGGAGGCAGTAGAAGCTATGCTCGGAAATAGGCGTGCGACATGGGACGAGTTCAAGGAACACTTTAATAGCAAATACTTTTTAGACCGGGTGCAAGAGAAGAAGGCGGCGGAGTTCGTTGCTTTAAAACAAAGAAATATATATGTCGCTGAATATGAAGCCCAGTTTTCCAGGTTGTCTCGCTATGCGACTCATTTAGTGTCCACAGAGAAGATGAAGGCAAAGCGATTCCTTAATGGGTTGAAGTTGCATTATATCAACCAGTTGGCCCCAATGGAAATCCAGACTTATGCCGAAATGGTAAGAAAAGCTCAGGTTCTTGAAGATACCCTAGAGATGACGGAGAGGATCCGAGGGAAAAACCCCAAGAAGAACATACCACTAGCTCCGGGAATTTCAAACCCGACAATGACAAGAAGAGACCCAACAGTGGGTCTAGTTCGTGGTAAAGTAAGGTGCCAAAAAATGATGAGAAGAAGCCTGGCCCGATTGTACCATCCAAGGCCCTTTGCAGATATTGTGACCATCCAGGTCACAAGATGGAGGAATGTTGGCGCAAGTTAGGCGCTTGTTTACGCTGCGGAAGCCGAGACCATTGTATTCCAAAGTGTCCCCTCCTGTCAGATCAAGTTACACCAACTAAACCACAAGGAGGTCAGAAGCGCCAGGGCAAGCTTCAAGCCCTACAGGAAGATGAGGTGGGAACCACCAAGGAGGGTGGACTTGTTGAAGGTACACTTGTTGTTTGTGATAAGCCAGCTTTTGTTCAGAAGCGCCAGGGCAAGCTTCAAGCCCTACAGGAAGATGAGGTGGGAACCACCGAGGAGGGTGGACTTGTTGAAGGTACACTTGTTGTTTGTGATAAGCCAGCTTTTGTTCTATTTGACACTGGAGCAACGCACTGTTTTATTTCTTGGAGTTTTTCTAAGTCTTTAGCTGTGAATCCTGTGTTAATGAAATCTTTACTGGAAATTTTGACCCCTATTGGGTCAGGTTCAGCGATTAAATATTTCTACCCTTCTAGTAAGGTCATGGTTAGTGGGCGGATTATGCCGGCTGATTTGGTTTGTATGGAAATGAAGGATTATAATGTAATCCTAGGAGCAGATTGGTTGGCTAAATATGGGGCCAATGTCTATTACAGCACTAGCTCTGTGTCTTTTTCTGGACACCCCGAGCTTTCTATTTTTGGGGTTAGGCGCTCTAAATCCGTGCCGCTCATTTCGGCTCTTCGAGCTGAGAAGTTATTGAAGAAAGAATGTCAGGATTTTCTAGCCTTGGTTTCTTTAACCCCTGAGAAGGAGATTGAGATTAAGGACATTCCTATTGTTCAAGAATTCTCAGATGTCTTTCCTGAGGATTTGCCAGGACTTCCGCCTGAGAGAGAGGTAGTCTTTTCTATTGATCTAATTCATGGCGCGTCCCCTATTTCTAATACTCTGTATCGTATGTCTCCTGCGGAGTTGAGGGAATTGAAGCGACAATTAATGGAGTTGCTCGAGAAGGGGTTTATTCGTCCAAGTACATCCCCGTGGGAAGCCCTAGTATTGTTCGTTCAGAAGAAGGATGGTTCGATGAGACTGTGCATTGACTACCGATAATTGAACTAGCTCACTATCAAGAACAAATACCCATTGTCGAGGATTGATGAACTGTTCAACCAGATAGCAGGAGCTCAATATTTTTCTAAGATCGATCTTTGATCAGGATACCACAAGCTACGGATCAAGGATGATGATATCATTAAAATAGCTTTCCGTAGCAGGTATGGACATTTTGAATTTGTAGTAATGCCTTTTGGACTAACAAATGCCCCTGCAGCTTTCATGCAGTTGATGAATAGCGTGTTCCGACCCTACCTAGATCAGTGGGTCGTAGTGTTTATCGATGACATCTTGATATACTCTAAGAATAAGGAAGAGCATGTTGAGCATTTGAAGATGGCGTTGCAATTATTAAGAGATCATTAGTTATATGCCAAGTTTAGCAAATGTGACTTCTGGTTGCAGGAAGTGTCTTTTCTGGGACACATTATTACTAAAGAAGGTGTTTCTGTTGACCCTTCGAAAGTGGAGGCAGTGAAGAACTAGGATAGGCCTGCAAATGTAACTGAAGTAAGAAGTTTTCTAGGCTTGGCAGGTTATTATCAAGATTTATTAAAGATTTCTCTAAGATTGCGGTACCCCTGACCAGATTGACCCGCAAGGAGAACCGATTTGAGTGGTCAGAAGACTATGAACAGAGTTTTCAGACTTTGAAGGAGTGTTTAACCACTGCCCCTGTTTTGGCCTTACCTTCTGGAGAAGGAGGTTTTGTAGTTTACATCGACGCTTCAGGTATTGGCCGAGGCTGTGTGCTTATGCAGTATGGGAAGGTGATAGCTTACTCCTCTAGGCAGTTAAGGAAGTGTGGACACCAAAAATTGCACGCACAGATTTCCTGCTCGGCCCAGTGTCAGCAACGGCACCGAGTGAAGAAACCCCAGAGAGACTAGTCACCCAGACTCCCCAAATATGCACACTGCCGTGAAGCCATCTCCGGAGTCACGACAGTGAAGAGAAATCAACCACCAAGAGCCCCACAATCCATGGGCCTCGAAGAAAATCAAATGGGCCACAACTCGAGCTCACAACGGGCTCAAAACTGCCCATTTAGCCGTTCAACGGCACGCCCAAGGCCCTTCAACGGCACGCTCCTGGCGCCTCTCAGCGGCACGCCCTTGGCCTTCAGCGGCACACCCCCAAGATCCTTCAACGGCACGCCTCATGTGCCTTCAACGGCACGCACCTTTTGGCCCGTTCAACGGCACACCCTCTGCTGCCTTCAACGGCACACTATTTCTAGCCTTCAACGGCACACTATTTCAAGCCTTCAGCGGCACACTTCTTGGGTCTTCCAGCAGCACACTTGTGAAGGCCTTCAGCGGCACACCTGCGAGGCTCTCCAGTGGCACGCCTTCCTCAGCCCCCAGCGGCACAGCGTTCAGCCCATCGACGCCGGTCAACGCTCGTAGCCCTCGGCGCGCAGCGAAAGCATGGCAGGCCCATGCCTGCACCTTGCTGGGCTGTCCTCGCCCCACCTACTCCCGTCCTCGGCATTCGTCGGCCTGACCAGGGGTATAAGAACCCCTCGCTCCGATGAAAAAGAGGGGCACGGAGGGAGACGGAGAATACACAGAGGCCTACACGGACGAAGATAGAAGAGAGAAGGGGAAGAAGAAGAGCTGGCCCGTCCAAGCTCGGCAAGCCCAGGAGGGCTCCAGAGAAGAAGAAGAAGCTGGAGAGAGAGAGGAAGAGAGTAGGAAAAAGAGAGAAAGAGAGAGGCTTCATGTAATGGGGAAGTGGGGAAGAGTAGGGAGCCGTCGCCCCTGCTCAACCCCAACACTTTCTTCCCCTCATCCTTTCCTCCCCCTCAAGTTCCTCTTCTTCTTCCCCCATCGCTTGTAGCTTTAGCTCCGGTGTGTTACAATGTATACGGCCGGTTATGGCCCTTTTCTCTTCATGAATGAAAACTCCCCCTCTTTGGGTTTCTTTTTGTCTCCGTTGGTTTGAATCACGATATGCGTTTGGTCGTTTCCTTCTTCTCCTCCGGCGGCTTGAGTCTCTTGCACCGATCTTCTCCCCCTGTTGTGGTCCCCCATAGGGCCTCTAGCCCTCACATTTGCTCACATGCTCAAAGGGAGATGCCCTTCTTTTCTCCTCTGCATACCCATGCCTCTGCCTTGAAGCCCCCTTTTTTGAGCCTTCCCCGTCCTGCCAAGTTTCCTTTGAAGCCTGCCAAACCCAATACCCCAGCCCGGTGCACCCATGGCTCCCTGACCAGCACACACTTTGGCCCCCCTAGCCGGCATACACATAACCCCTCCCCTTGGCCGGCACACAGCCCTTTGGCCTTTTGCCCGGTAGACCCCTCCATATGCCCGTAGCGACACACCCTTGACTCATCCGCTCACCGGCACAGCCCTTGTCGGAGCCTTCCCCGGCACAGCCTGGCCACCTCCAGCCCGGTACACCACCCAATTCCCTGGCCGGTGCACTTCCTGCCTCTCTTGCCCGGCACACATCTTTGAGCTCCCTAGCCGGCACACCAGTCCTCTCCTTTTGCCCGGTGCACCCCTAGCCAGTCCTAGAATCGTCTTCCCCTCGTCGTTTCCCCCGGGTTTTCCGAAGTTTTCTTAAGGTGTTGCCGCCCTCGGGCGCCCACCTCTAGTTGTTGGGTTCCGCCACTCCATGTGGGCGCGTTCCCTGTATCTCCCTTACGCTCAGGTCAAGGGGAGATGCTGCCGAATTTTTGTTAGAAAATAATAAGACGTTAAAAGGCAAAATGATGCAACAAACAAATGGGATAATAAATACACACCAAAAGACAACAAAAGTAACAAATAAATAGAGCAACAACATATTGCAAGAAGAAGGAGAAAAGATTTGTATAAAACTACGCAAAAATCAAAGAGAAGAAGAAAAGAAAAGCCTTAAAAATAAGTAACAGAGGAGTGGGCCTTCATCGGCACGTCTGTCCCAGCCTTCGCTGGTACGCCCTCCACCCTCGGTTGGTGGTACACCTCTAACCTTCCTTCAGTGGTACGCTCTAACAACCCTTCAACGACACACCTTCTCGGCCCTTCAGCGGCACACTCCTCTCACCCTCCGAAGTGGAACACAATGTATAGACTTTAGATTGATGCACGAACATAGCAACAAGCAATGTATAGACTTTGAGCTGCAGTGTACAGACTTTGAGTTGGCCAACGTACAAACTTTGGGCTGGCCAATGTATGGACTTTGGGCTGGCCAATGTATGGACTTTGAGCTGCAATGTACAGACTTTGAACTGCAATGTATAGACTTTGAGCTGGCCAACGTATAGACTTTGGGCTGGCCAATGTATGGACTTTGAGTTCCAATGTATAGACTTTGAGCTGCCATGTACAGACTTTGAGCTGGCCAACGTATAGACTTTGAGCTGCAGCAAATGGACAATGTACAGACTTTGAGCTGGCCAATGTATAGACTTTGAGCTGCAGCAAATGAACAATGTACAGACTTTGAGCTGGCCAATGTATAGACTTTGAGCTGCAGCAAATGGATAATGTACAGACTTTGAGCTACAACAAATGGACAATGTACAGACTTTGAGCTGGCCAATGTACAGACTTTGAGCTACAACAAATGAACAATGTACAGACTTTGAGCTGGCCAACGTATAGACTTTGAGCTGCAGCAAATGGACAATGTACAGACTTTGAGCTGGCCAATGTACAGACTTTGAGCTGTAGCAAATGGACAATGTACAGACTTTGAGCTGGCCAACGTATAGACTTTGGGTTGCAGCAAATAGACAATGTACAGACTCTGAGCTGATAGATGTATAGACTTTGTGTGCATGCAACCAGCCAATGTATAGACTTTGAGTTGCAGCAAATAGATAATGTACAGACTTTGAGCTGAAGAATGTACATACTTTGTGTGCAGCAACCAGCCGATGTGCAGACTTCGTGTCGCAGCGACCAGCCAATGTATAAACTTTGGGCTGAGCGACGTACAGACTTCGTGTGTGCTAGCAGCCAGTGTATAGACTTTGAGTTGCAGTAAATGGACAATGTACAGACTCTGCGTGTGTGCTAGCAGCCAATGCACAGACTTTGAGTTGTAGCAAATGGATAATGTGCAGACTCTAGTAGACGATGTACAGACTTTGAGTTAGCCCGGCACGCTCCTCTCCTCCCTTCGCCGGCGCTCTTTGGAATGTCTTCATCAGCATGCCACCCCCCTTTCTTCACCGATACACTATCTCTGGGCTTCCCCGGCACGCTCCAAGCTACCCTCGCCGGCACGCTACCTGCTGTCCTCGCCGGCACACTTCTTCAGCCTCGCTTAACCCCCCCAACGGCCCACTTTTCTTTCCAAAATAAATATATATAAACATATATAAATATGTCATGATAATGATAATAAATTAATAAAAAAAATTATGATAAATAAATAAACCTGAATATACATATATGAGAAATAAACAAAAAAATGTGAAATAATAATAATAATAGTAAGAAAAAGGAAAGGGAAAATATAATAGTAATAATAATAAACAAAATAGAGAAATCATCCAGAATAAATACATAAAAGGGAAATAAGCAATAATATATATATATGCACATAATTTAAAACCCAGATAAAAAAATGGTAAAATCCATTCTGCAGCCCCGTCTCTCTCGTGATCCGGTGTTGAAGGAACAACAATGTCGCCCTTCCAGGTTGGGCCTGAGTCCTGGGAATTATCCCGAAATGGCCATGGCCCGACCTCGCCTCGGGCTGACATTTCGATTAAACCGGACTCGTTTCTCAGGCCGGATCCTTTCTGAGCCACTACTAAAATTACCGCACGCTCGGCAGACATTTGAACGGGTTCACCTCGGTTTTCGCCGCGTTTCTATTACGGACCTGTGTCTGAACATGAAAAGACCCGTGAGCAACCAATATGGCCGATGGCTCCCTCCCCGACATGGTCGTGAGCCGGTATTGCTCCGGGCCGATAGCCCGTTAAATCAGATTCATTCTAATGGGATTCGTTCCCGTTCTTTTATTGAAACTGCCGTAAACTCGGCATACATTTGTACGGGATCGTTTCCATCCACGTCGTACTTTCAATATGGGCCCTTGCCCGAACATGAAAAGTTCCGTGAGTGACCGACAAAATCGGAATAGAACGAGACGGTCCTCGCCACCCCTGGACCCCTTCCATGGGAATATCAATAAGACCTCCGTGGACCACGCTTAGACCTCGGGTCCGTCCCAATCGTGGTCGCCATTCGGCTCATATCCTTGGTCTACAGCCCGCTCCCTTCGAACACGTTTTCGGTTTTGGAGTCTAGTCCTGGGACTCTCCCCCGTTGCCCTCTGGCACCGAAAATATTAATGATGCCCGCGCAAGCCTCGTTCGGACCACGGGAGGCGCCCCCGGTATGGTCTTGACTCGATCTCGCACCGGGCCAATAGATTTACCGGTTTCCTGCTACACTAACCGAGATTTAACCGAATGTTTTCGGTGTCCAAGAATAATAAACTTGCCGTATCCCGGCATGCATATGTTCCAGGTCCTCCCACGACGATTACAATATTCTCAAGCCGGACTCCCGTCCGAATATTAAACAGTCTCCCGAATGACCGACACGTTTCGAATGTCCGCTTCCCTAGACACAGGGCTTTTCAGCCGATTCAAGGGATATTCCCTCGTTGCCCCTTGGCACCGGAAATATTAATGACGCTCATGCAAGTCTTATTTCGACCGCGGGGGGCCCACTGCAGTATGGTCGCAGCTTGCTCTTGCACCGGGCCAACATATTTACTGGTTTCTGACCGCTCTGACCGAGGTTTAGCCGAACATTTTCCGTTCTTCTGAACAATAAATTGCCATATCCTGGCATACATATGCTCCGGTTTTCCCGCGACGATCGCACTTTTCCAGAGCCGGACATTCGTCTGAATATTAAATGGTCAGCACATGACCGACATGACTGCGAATGCTTTCTTCTCACCCTCATGCGAGGATTTCAATACCTCGTAATAGACCTTCCATGCAATCGATTCCCTGGCCATGAGGCCCTGATTCCCGGCGATTAATCAAGGGTGTTCCCTCGTATGGGGGATGTAAATGACGACGTGACCTTTATGGCGCGGCGGATTTTGGTCCCGACACGAACTACACAATCGTCTGACAAAGTCAGATCGAGCGCACCATGGGCTCTTCGGGGCCCGAATAAATCGTCACTTCGTGACTGGCACGCCCACACACATAATAAACCAATAAATAAATAAAACCACATCTTTTAAGTAAAAAGTGTGTCCACAAGTCTGGCACGTCCGGTGGGACCTAAACCACCCTTCATCTCTTCACCGGGATTTAGGGCCGCATGGCCTCCTAATTAACGATGTTTGCCTGCTTTGATGAATGGTAGGTGTTGTCTTCGCCAGTCCTATGGGGAGAAAAGCCAAACTCGGTGCAGCTGCCTTCGTGGCCTCGAGGACGCTGCTTCGAAGCATATGCAGCTTCCAAGAATCATGGGGGCTGTTATAAAAAAAAAGGGGAGAAGAGAAAGAGAAGAGAAGGGAGGGGAAATCAAACCCCCCTTTTTCCTCAAAAAGAAAAAGAAGAAAAGAAGAAAAGAAGAAGAGAAGAAGAGAAGAAGAGAAGAAGAGAAGAAAATAAGAAAATAAGAAAAAGAGAAAAGAAAGAAGCAAAAAAAAGGAGAAAGAATTGGCAAGAGAGGGTTGTACGGCCACGTCCGTCGAGACCCGTGCTGAATAAAGATTACCATTGTGGGGTTGATGCGGTGGAGCGAACCACTCATCCCCTCCCTGAGGGGGTGAGCGCTCTCCTGCACCTCCACCCTGGTCAATCATACAAGAAGAAGAGAAGAGAAAAAACAGAAAAAAAAAGAAAAAAAAAGAGAGAAAGAGAGAAGAAAGGAAGAAAAGTTGGCCAGCATCGCCGACTAAAAGAGCAAGAAGAAACCCGGCATCCCGCCCGACTCTAGGAGGCTCCGAGTCTGCGGTGCAATGACCCCGCTCGTTCCTCTTTCCTAATGCCTCCATCTGGCATAAGACGGCCCCTCGAGTGGCTGTTAAAAGACCCAGCGAGCCACAATTGTAGCTTGGTGAATGGCTACCCGCTGTGGGGAATACTTTATAGCAATGAGGCCAAGCACAGCCACCACTCCCGAAGAGAGCATGCATATACCCCGCCATGGGGGATAAGAAGAAGATATATACCCTGCTACGGGGGCATAAGAGGCAAAAAAAAAGAGATACACCCCATTCCCAGGGGCACATGGAGAGAATCCACCCCGACTGAGGGGCACAAAGCAAAAGCTACACCCCGGCTTCGGGGCATTTGAAGAAGAATCCGCCCTGACCTGGGGACATAAGAAGAAATAGAGTTGCACCCCGGCTTAGGGGCATTTGAAGAAGAGAAATACACCCCGATATGGGGGCACATGAAGCAAAAGACATACCCCGCCATGGGGGCATAAGAAGAAAAGAATTCACCCCGGCCTGGGGTCACACAAAAAGAGAAACTCACCCTGGCTTAGGGGTATTTGAAGAAGAAATATACCCCACCTGGGGGCATAGAAGCCATAAAGAATACGTCCCGGCTTAGGGGTATTTGAAGAAGAAAGATACCCCGCCTCGGGGGACATTGCAAGCAGCGATATACCCTGCTTGGGTGCACAGGAAGAGACCACACCCCACTCCTAGGGACACATGAAGAGAGTACACCTCGCCATGGGGGCACATGAAGAGAATTCACCCCGACTCGGGGGTACATGAAGCGACAATGAATACACCCCGCCTTAGGGGAATTTGAAGAAGAAGCATACACCCCACCAACGGGGGCACAGGAGCCATCAAGAACACACCCCACTTTCGGGGCACAAGAAGCAAACATTCCCCGGCGTGTCGGGGCAAAAGAAGAAGAATCCCCCTCGGGGGCATAAAAAGCAAAGATACACCCTCGTGCCGGGGGCACATGAAGAGAATACACTCCATCCCAGGGTCATGAGAAGTAGAAGGCGCATCCCACCCTGGGGGCATATGAAGCGAAAAGAATACACCCTGGCTTTGGGGAATACAAAGAGAATTATACCCCACTCTGGGGCAGAGAAAGCGGGAGAATCACACCCCTGTCTTGGGGGTATTTGAAGAAGAAGTATACCTCGCCTCGAGGGCCTAGAAGCTATAAAGAACACGCCCCGGCTTAGGGGCATTTGAAGAAGCTACATCCCGCTTCGGGAGCATAAGAAAGAGAAAAGTACACCATGTCCTAGGGACAATTGAAAAAGAAACATACCCCGCCTGGGGGCATAAAAGCCATAAAGAATACGCCCCGGCTTAGGGGCATTTGAAGAAGCTACATCCCGTCTTGGGAGCGTAAGGAGAGAAGAATACACCCCGACTTAGGGGCATATGAAGAAGGAATACATCCCGGCCCCGGGGTCCGTGAAGCAACATTTACCCCCCCCCCCCGGGGGGGGGGGGCATCTTAAGCAGAACAAACAACATTCCCCGGCTTAGGGGAGCATATGAATAAAGGAATACACCCCGATATGGGAGCATATAAGCAAAGAAGAAGAGTTCACCCCGCCTCGGGGGCATAAGAAGCAAGAATTACACCCCGTCTCGGGGGCATCAGAAGCAGCAATACACTCCACTCTGGGGGCACTAGAAACAGAATACATCCCAGCCTGGGGGCACAAGAAGCAAAAAACACCCCACCTTGGGGGCATAAGAAGCCAAGAACATACCCCGCCATGGGGGGCATTAGAAGCGGAATACATCCCCGCCCCGGGGGCATATGAAGCAACATACACCTCGCCTTGGCGGCATATGAGGCCAAGAAGCATACCTCGGCCTGGAGGCATAAGAAACAAAAGCACACCCCATGCTAGAGGCATATGGAGAGGAATGCACCTCACCCTGAGGGGCGTAAAAAGCATAAGAACACACCCTAGCTTAGGGGCGTTTGAAGAAGAAACATACCCCGCCAGGGGGCATAGAAGTCATGAAGAATATGCCCCGGCTTAAGGGCATTTGAAGAAGTCACATCCCGCCTCGGGAGCATGAGAAGCAGCAAGAATACACCCCGGCCTGGGGGTATTTGAAGAAGAAATATATCCTGCCTGGGGGAATAGAAGCCGTAAAGAACACGCCTCGGCTCAGGGGCATTTGAAGAAGCTACATCATGCCTTGGGAGTATAAGAAGAAAAGAGTCCACCCCATCTTAGGGGTATTTGAAGAAGAAACACACCCCGCTATGGGGGCATAGAAGCCATAAAGAATACGCCCCGGCTTAGGGGTATTTGAAGAAGAAGGATACCCCGCCTCGGGGGACATTGCAAGCAGCGATACACCATGCTAGGGCGCACAGGAAGCAAACCACACCCCACTCCTGGGGACACATAAAGAGAGTGCACCCCGCCATGGGGGCATATGAAGAGAATCCACCCCGACTCGGGGGTACATGAAGCAACAAAGAATACACCTCGCCTTAGGGGAGTCTGAAGAAAAAGCATACACCCCACTTTGGGGGCACAAGAAGTAAACATTCCCCAGCGTGTCGGGGCAAAAGAAGAAGAATTCCCCCCTCGGGGGCATATAAAAAAAGAAAAGCAAAGATACACCCTGTGCCCGGCGCACATGAAGAGAAAGGCACCTCCCTTTGGGGGCACAACAAGCAACAAAGATACACCCCGACTGAGGGGCACAGGAAGAGAAATACACCCCTGTGCCAGGGGCATATGAGACAAAACTATACCCCGATTTAGGGGCATTTGAAGCAAAGACTTCACCCCGCCTCAAGGGGGAGGGGGGGGCATAAGAAGCGAAAGATATACCCCACCCCCGGGGCACAAGAAGAAAACACACCCCACCTTGGGGGCGTAAGAAGCCAAGAGATATGCCCCGCCACGGGGCAGTAGAGGCAAAATGCATCCCCCCTGGGGGCACATGAAGCAACATACCCCTCGCCTCGGCAGCATATGAGGCCAAGAGGCTACATCCCGGCTCGGGAGCATAAGAAACAAAAGATATACCCCACGTCGGGGGCATATGAAGTCAGGAATCACACCCCCGTCTTAGGGGTATTTGAAGAAGAAGCATACCTCGCCTCGAGGGCCTAGAAGCTATAAAGAGCACGCCTCGACTCAGGGGCATATGAAGAGAAGTCCACCCCGGTCTAGGGGTATTTGAAGAAGAAACATACCCCGCCAGGAGGCATAGAAGCCATAAAGAACACCCCCCGGCTTAGGGGTATTTGAAGAAGATACATCCCACCTCGGGAGCATAAGAAAGAGAAGAATACATCCCGTCTTAGGGATATTTGAAGAAGAAATATACCCCACCGGGGCATAGAAGCCACAAAGAATATGCACCGACTCAGGGGCATTTGAAGAAGAAACATACCCCACCTGGGGGACGCAGAAGCAAAGAGACAGAGTACACCTCCACCCGGGGGCACCGAAGCAAAGAGGCATACATCTGACCTGGGAGCACATGAAGAAAGAATATACCCCGACCTAGGGGCGTCAGAAGAAGAAACATACGCCCCGATCCAGGGACAAGAGAAGCAAGAGAATACGCCCTGCGAAAAGGGTATGAGAAACATGAAGAATGTACCCTAGCCTAGGGGCATAGAAAGAGACACACTCCGCCCTTGGTGCATAAGAAGCAGAAGCACCTACCCCAGCCTGGGGGAACAAAAATACACTCCGCCCTTGGCGCATAAGAAGCAGAAGAACCTACCCCAGCCTGGGGGCACAAAAATACACTCCGCCCTTGGCGCATAAGAAGCAGAAGCATCTACCCCGACCCGGGGCACAGAAACAAAGAGACATACATCCCGATTTGGGAGCATAAGAAGAAAGATATACTCCGCTCAAGCGGCATTTGAAGAAACAACATACCCTGCTTCGGGGGGCACAGAAGCCGTAAAGAGATACACCCCCACCTCAGGGGGGCGTAAGAAGTAAAAGATACACCCCGGCCTAAGGGGGGCATAAGAAGCAAAAAATACACCCCCGTCCCGGGGGCATTTGAAGAGAGCTACGCCCCGTACCAGGGGCATATGAAGAAGAAACATACCCCGCCTGGGGGCATAGAAGCCGTGAAGAGTATACCCCGGCTTGGGGGCATTTGAAGAGAGCTACACCCCGGCTCAGGGGCATATGAAGAAGAAACATACCTCGCCTCGAGGGCCTAGAAGCTATAAAAAATACGCCCCGGCTCAGGGGCATATGAAGAGAAGTCCACCCTGGCTTAGGGGTATTTGAAGAAGAAACATACCCCACCTGGGGGCATAGAAGCCGTGAAGAGTATACCCCACCATGGGGGCATTTGAAGAGAGCTACACCCCGTCTCGGAGGCACTAAAAAAAACACACCCTAGTCTGGGGACATAGAAGCCAAAAAAAATACACCCCGCCTGGGGGCACAGAAGCGAAGAGGCAAAACACACCCCCTCAGGGGGGATGCATACCAAATGAAGCTACACCCCTACCTGAGGGCACATTAAGAGAAATACACTCCAGCGTGGAAGCATTAATGAGAAAAGAAGAGCAGAATAAAGGAAAAGACACGCACGAGACAGACGTGGTCTTCGAGCCCGCCTCATCACACAAAAGAAAAGAAGAAAAGGAAGAAAAGACATATGAGACAGACGTGGTCTTTGAGCCCGCCTCATCCCATAAAAGAAGAGAAGAAAAGAAAGAAAAAGTGTCACGAGGCAGACGTGGTCTTCGAGCCCGCCTCATCACACAAAAGAAGAGAAGAAGAGGAGGAAAAGACACATGAGGCAGACATGGTCTCTGAACCCGCCTCTTCACACAAAAGAAGAAGAGCAGAACCAAAAGAAGACACATGAGGCAGACGTGGTCTTCGAGCCCGCCTCATCACACAAAAGAAGAGAAGAAGAGGAGGAAAAGACACATGAGGCAGACGTGGTCTCTGAACCCGCCTCTTCACACAAAAGAAGAAGAGCAGAACCAAAAGAAGACACATGAGGCAGACGGGGTCTTCGAGCCCACCTCATCACACAAAAAAAGAGAAGGAAAGAAAGAATGCACATGAGGCGAACATGGTCCTTGCACCCGCCTCTCCATAAAAGAAGAAGAGAAGAAGAAAAAGAGCAATTTTGAGACGAACACAGTCTTTGCACCCGCCTCTCTACACAAAAGAAGAAGAGAAGAAAAGAAAGAAATGATCATGAGGCAAACATGGTCCTTGCACCTGCCTCTCCATAAAAGAAGAAGAGAAGAAGAGAAAGAGCAATCATGAGGCAAACATGGTCTCTGCACCTGCCTCTTTACAAAAGAAGAATAGAAGAAAAAAAAGAGACATGAGGCGAACATGGTCCCTGCACCTGCCTCTCCATAAAAGAAGAAGAGAAGAAGAAAAAGAGCGATCATGAGGCGAACATGGTCTCTGCACCTGCCTCTCCATAAAAGAAGAAGAGAAAAAAAAAGAGCAATTATGAGGCGAACACGGTCCTTCCACCCGCCTCTCCACACAAAAGAAGAGAAGAAGAGAAAGAACAGCAACAAGGCAAACATGGTCTTTGTACCTGCCTCTTCAAAAAAAATATTTATGAGGTAAACTTTTACCTCCGCCCTCCAGCCACCCAACAAATAGAAACCAATCAGCATTCCGCCGACGGGGCGTTAAACCAGAAAATATTCAGCCATCGGGGCTTCAAGTCGACAGATATCCAGCCATCGGGGCTTCAAGCCGACAGATATTCAGCCATCGGGGCTTCGAGCCGACAAGACCTTCCGCCGACGGGGCGTTAAACCGACTAGACCTTCTGCCGACGAGGCGTTAAACCGACTAGACCTTCCACCGACGGGGCGTTAAACCAACTAAACCTTCCGCCGACGGGGTGTTAAACCGACTAGACCTTCCGCCGACGGGGCGCTAAACCGACCAACGTTCAACCATCGGGGCTTCAAGCCGACAACTACCCCTTTATCGGCCTTTGGGTCGACAGCTACCCCTTCATCGGCCTTCGGGTCGACATCTATTTAGTTATCGGCCTTTGGGTCGACAGATACTCCTTCATCGGCCTTCGGGTGGACAGCTATATAATCTTCGGCTCCTAGCCGACAGCTACCTCATCATCGGCTCCTAGCCGACAGCTATCTCATCATCGGCCCCTAGCCGACAGCTACCTCATCATCGGCTCCTAGCCGACAGCTATCTCATCATCGGCTCCTAGCCGACAGCTACCTCATTATCGGCTCCTAGCCGACAGCTTCCCAAATTATAAAATAGACCTCTCACCTTGGTTCGGATTTTTCCCCGTCGAGAGAGCAAAAGAATAAACCTTCCATTTTGGTCCAGATCCTTCCCCAGCCAGAGAACAAAAGAGACACTTCTCTTCGACTCTCACATCCCGTTACCCAACGCCCCTCCGCAGGACCATTTCGGCCGGGGCCCATTATCGGGATTAATCCATCCGTCCCACCGCGCTCCCCGATTCTGGCTCTCGCAGCCCGCTTCCCAGCATCCTTTAGCCCTTATGGCCCATTCCCCTAATGTCCCTTGGGTTCTGTAGCCCGCTTCCCTAATATCCTTTTGGCCCCTTCGTGGTCTACTTCCCTAATACCTTTACTACCACTACACTTACACATAACAACAATATTTTCTTATGTAATAAAAAAAACAAACAAAACAAAATAAAAAATAATAAAAAAAATAATGACAAAAAAAACAACAAAACACACAAAAAAAGAAACAAAAAAGAAACACAAACAAAAAACAAACCAAAACAAAAAAGAGAATGCATGATTGCCCTGCTTGTGTGGTTGCTTAATATAGAATAATACACTTCCTTGAAATTTTCTAGGACCGTGTTTCCTTGCTAAATAATATCACCCCGATTCTGGATGCACGCGCGTCACGGCTTACGCTCGAAGGGAACCCGATTATGGCGAGTGCACACGTCAAGGGGAAGAGTCATGACCGAATCGCTAAGCCCAACTCACAAAATAAACCTGAGACAACGCTCCCACACTTAGCACTTAATGTGTTTAATAGCCTTCGACTATAGGGATTGCCCGAATTTCTTCTTAGCACTCTACGGAGACTTGAATTCCTGCACTCGCGTGAAAGGTAATCGTGAGGAAAAAGCTGCCTACCCCCACTGTAAAAAAGAAGGAGAGAAAACAAAAAGAGAGACACGTGAATCCGAGTAGTCGGGAATCCCCATTGAGACACATGAGGAGACTTGCGCGAAATGGTGAAGCAAATTATAATAAGGATGAAACCTATTAGCCGGGAATCTCCATTGAGACACATGAGGAGACTCGCGTCAAACGGTGGAATCCGTAATAGAATTACAATAAGGATGAATCCTAGTAGCCGGGAATTCCCATTGAGACACATGAGGAGACTCGCGCCGAACGGTGAAATCCGCTACCAAAATAAACAGACGGGGGGCTGTGCGAAGCTACCAAAATCGAGAGCCTGAAACATATGTGTAGGCGCTAGAGTGATCCTTGAGTGTCACCAGGAAAACATGCATATTCCTATGGTTAGGGCTCTTTGTTCACACATTGGCACTGCCACGCCACAGAGAATTACCTCGGGTGAAATACGTGAATTTAGACTATGCATGCAAGACGTGTGATATCCTCTTGACGGGTGCACCACCCCTTAATCGTGCCTCGCGGCCAACACCTCATCTACGAATTACAGGCGACGTCCCTATCCTATCCCCTATAGAGGGAGCTGCCTTACTTATATTTATGTTATGCTTGCTAATGAATGCTTACATGCTTTAAAAAAAAAGAAGAGAAAAAAATGATAAAAAAATAACATAAAAACAATAATAAAAATATATAATAACAATAAAATAACAAGAATGTGCGTATGCAATAAACTCAATTTCGGCCATCGAAGCCTACTTTCCTAGCTCTGGCTCGTAGAGCCCAATCTTGGCCCCCATGGCCTACCTCTTGCCCTCGCGGCTCGTTAATCCCCAACTTCGGCTCTTTAAGCCCGCTCCCAGCCTTGGCTGTTTTGACCTCTCTTATCGGCTCCTGAGCCGACAGCTTTTCAATCATCGGCACGTGAGCCGACAGATTTCAATTATCGGCCCCTGAGCCGACAGCTTTCAATCATCGGCCTTCGGGTCGACATCTTTTCAATTATTGGCTCCCATGTCAACAGCTTCCAATTATCGACCGCTGTGTCGACAGCTCGTATATCATTGGCATCCACGCCAGCAGCCGCCCGGAGTTCTCCAAAAAAAAGAGAAGGGAAGAAGAGAAGAAGAAGGAAACAGAGAAGAGAAAAGAAAAAAGAGAATAAAGAAGAGAAGAAAAAAAAGATAACAAAAAAGAGAAGAGAAGAAAAGAAAAGAGAAGAGAAGACAAAGAGATAAAGAGACCAACAAACCATGTCAGCTCCCGGCACCCTGTCGGCACTGACAAAGAGACCAACAAACCAGGTCAGCTCCCGGCACCCTGTCGGCACTGACGAAGAGACAAAGAGACCAACAAACCAGGTTAGCTCCCAGCACCCTGTCGGCACTGACGAAGAGATAAAGATACCAACATATCATTTCAGCTCCCGGCACCCTATCGGCACTGACGAAGAGACAAAGAGACCAACAAACTAGGTCAGCCCCCAGCACCCTGTCGACGCTGACGAAGAGGCAAAGAAACCAACATATCATGTCCGCTCCCGGCACCCTGTCGGCACTGACAAAGAGACAAAGAGACCAACAAACCAGGTCAGCTCCCGGCGCCCTATCGGCACTGACGAAGAGACCAAGAGACAACAAACCAAGTCAGCTCCCGGCACCATGTCGGCACTGACGAAGAGACAAAGAGACCAACATATCATGTCAGTTCCCGGCACCCTGTCGGCGCCGACGAAGAGACCAAAAGACAATAAGCTATGTCGGTTCCTGACACCCCGTCGGCACTGACGGAGAGACAAAGAGACCAACAGAGCATGTCAGCTCCCGACTCCCCATCGACACTGATGAAGAGACAAAGAGACCAACATGCTACGCCAGTTTCTGACACCCCGTCGGCACTGATGAAGAGAAGAAAAGACAAACCAACTATGTCAGTCCCCGGCACCCCGTCGGCACCGACGAAGAGAAAAAAGAGGCCAGTACACCCGCGGGCACCGCCCGGCTCATCCTTTGCCTGCGCTACCCGTGGGTGGGGGGCATTTGTGGACACCAAAAATTGCACGCACAGATTTCCTGCTCGGCCCAGCGTCAGCAATGGCACCGAGTGAAGAAACCCTAGAGAGACTAGTCACCCAGACTCTCCAAATATGCACACTGCCGTGAAGCCGTCTCCGGAGTCACGACAGTGAAGAGAAATCAACCACCAAGAGCCCCACAATCCATGGGCCTCGAAGAAAATCAAACGGGCCACAACTCGTGCTCACAACGGGCTCAAAACTGCCTATTTAGCCATTCAACGGCACGCCCAAGGCCCTTCAGCGGCACGCCCCTGGCCCCTCTCAGCGGCACGCCCTTGGCCTTCAACGGCACACCCCCAAGATCCTTCAACGGCACGCCTCATGTGCCTTCAACGGCACGCACCTTTTGGCCCGTTCAACGGCACACCCTCTGCTGCCTTCAACGGCACACTATTTTAAGCCTTCAACGTCACACTATTTTAAGCCTTCAACGGCACACTATTTCAGACTTTCAACGGCACACTATTTTAAGCCTTCAACGGCACACTATTTTAAGCCTTCAATGGCACACTATTTCGGGCCTTCAACAGTACACTATTTCAAGCCTTCAACGGCACACTATTTCAAGCCTTCAGCGGCACACTTCTTGGGTCTTCCAGCAGCACACTTGTGAAGGCCTTCAGCGGCACACCTGCGAGGCTCTTCAGCGGCACGCCTTCCTCAGCCCCCAGCGGCACAACGTTCAACCCATCCACGCCGGTCAATGCTCGTAGCCCTCGGCACGCAGCGAAAGCATGGCAGGCCCATGCCTGCACCTTGTTGGACTGTCCTCGCCTCACCTACTCCCGCCCTCGGCATTCGTCGGCCTGACCAGGGGTATAAGAACCCCTCGCTCCGACGAAAAAGAGGGGCACGGAGGGAGACGGAGAATACACAGAGGCCTACACAGACGAAGAGAGAAGAGAGAAGGGGAAGAAGAAGAGCTGGCCCGTCCAACCTCGGCAAGCCCAGGAGGGCACCAGAGATGTAGAAGAAGCTGGAGAGAGAGAGGAAGAGAGTAGGAAAAAGAGAGAAAGAGAGAGGCTTCATGTAACGGGGAAGTGGGGAAGAGCATGGAGCCGTCGCCCCTGCTCAACCCCAATACTTTCATCCCCTCATCCTTTCCTCCCCCTCAAGTTCCTCTTCTTCTTCCCCCATCGCTTGTAGCTTTAGCTCCGGTGTGTTACAATGTATACGACCAGTTATGGCCCTTTTCTCTTCATGAATGAAAACTCCCCCTCTTTGGGTTTCTTTTTGTCTCCGTTGGTTTGAATCACGATATGCATTTGGTCGTTTCCTTCTTCCCCTCTGGTGGCTTGAGTCTCTTGCACCGATCTTCTCCCCCTGTCGTGGTCCCCCGTAGGGCCTCTAGCCCTCACATTTGCTCACATGCTCAAAGGGAGATGCCCTTCTTTTCTCCTCTGCGTACCCATGCCTCTGCCTTGAAGCCCCCTTTTTTGAGCCTTCCCCGTCCTGCCAAGTTTCCTTTGAAGCCTGCTAAACCCAATACCCCAGCCCGGTGCACCCATGGCTCCCTGACCAGCACACACTTTGGGCCTCCTAGCCGGCATACACATAACCCCTCCCCTTGGCCGGCACACAACCCTTTGGCCTTTTGCCCGGTACACCCCTCCATATGCCCGCAGCGACACACCCTTGACTTGTCCTCTCACCGGCACAGCCCTTGTCGGAGCCTTCCCCGGCATAGCCTGGCCACCTCCAGCCCGGTACACCACCCAATTCCCTGGCCGGTGCACTTCCTGCCCCTCTTGCCCGGCACACATCTTTGAGCCCCCTAGCCGGCACACCAGTGCTCTCCTTTTGCCCAGTGCACCCCTAGCCAGTCCTAGAATCGTCTTCCCCTCGTCGTTTCCCCCGGGTTTTCTGAAGTTTTCTTAAGGTGTTGCCGCCCTCGGGCGCCCACCTCCAGTTGTCGGGTTCCGCCACTCCATGTGGGCGCGTTCCCTGTATCTCCCTTACGCTCAGGTCATGGGGAGATGCTGCCGAATTTTTGTTAGAAAATAATAAGACGTTAAAAGGCAAAATGATGCAACAAACAAATGGGATAATAAATACACACCAAAAGACAACAAAAGCAACAAATAAATAGAGCAACAACATATTGCAAGAAGAAGGATAAAAGATTTGTATAAAACTACGTAAAAATCAAAGAGAAGAAGAAAAGAAAAGCGTTAAAAACAAGTAACAGAGGAGTGGGCCTTCATCGGCACGTCTGTCCTAGCCTTCGCCGGTACGCCCTCCACCCTCGTTGGCCGGTACACCTCTAACCTTCCTTCAGCGGTACGCTCTAACAACCCTTCAACGACACACCTTCTCGGCCCTTCAGCGGCACACTCCTCTCACCCTCCGAAGTGGAACACAATGTATAGACTTTAGATTGATGCACGAACATAGCAACAAGCAATGTATAGACTTTGAGCTGCAGTGTACAGACTTTGAGTTGGCCAACGTACAGACTTTGGGCTGGCCAATGTATGGACTTTGGGCTGGCCAATGTATGGACTTTGAGCTGCATTGTATAGACTTTGAACTGCAATGTATAGACTTTGAGCTGGCCAACGTACAGACTTTAGGCTGGCCAATGTATGGACTTTGAGCTCCAATGTATAGACTTTGAGCTGCAATGTACAGACTTTGAGCTGGCCAACGTATAGACTTTGAGCTGCAGCAAATGGACAATGTACAGACTTTGAGCTGGCCAATGTATAGACTTTGAGCTGCAGCAAATGGACAATGTACAGACTTTGAGCTGGCCAATGTATAGACTTTGAGCTGCAACAAATGAACAATGTACAGACTTTGAGCTGGCCAATGTATAGACTTTGAGCTGCAGTAAATGGATAATGTACAGACTTTGAGCTGACCAACGTATAGACTTTGAGCTGCAGCAAATGGACAATGTACAGACTTTGAGTTGGCCAATGTACAGACTTTGAGCTGCAGCAAATGAACAATGTACAGACTTTGAGCTGGCCAATGTATAGACTTTGAGCTGCAGCAAATGGACAATGTACAGACTTTGAGCTGGCCAACGTATAGACTTTGAGCTGTAGCAAATGGACAATGTACAGACTTTGAGCTAGCCAATGTATAGACTTTGAGCTGCAGCAAATGGACAATGTACAGATTTTGAGCTGGCCAACGTATAGACTTTGGGTTGCAGCAAATAGACAATGTACAGACTCTGAGCTGATAGATGTATAGACTTTGTGTGCATGCAACCAGCCAATGTATAGACTTTGAGTTGCAGCAAATAGATAATGTACAGACTTTGAGCTGATGAATGTACAGACTTTGTGTGCAGCAACTAGCTGATGTGCAGACTTCGTGTGGCAGCGACCAGCCAATGTATAAACTTTGGGCTGAGGGACGTACAGACTTCGTGTGTGCTAGCAGCCAGTGTACAGACTTTGAGTTGTAGTAAATGGACAATGTACAGACTCTGCGTGTGTGCTAGCAGCCAATGCACAGACTTTGAGTTGTAGCAAATGGATAATGTGCAGACTCTAGCAGACGATGTACAGACTTTGAGTTAGCCCGACACGCTCCTCTCCTCCCTTCACCGGCGCTCTTTGGAATGTCTTCATCAGTATGCCACCCCCCTTTCTTCACCGGTACACTATCTTTGGGCTTCCCCGGCACGCTCCAAGCTACCCTCGCCGGCACGCTACCTGCTGTCCTCGCCGGCACACTCCTTCAGCCTCGCTTAACCCCCCCAACGGCCCACTTTTCCTTCCAAAATAAATATATATAAACATATATAAATATGTCATGATAATGATAATGATAATAAATTAATAAAAAAATTTATGATAAATAAATAAACCTGAATATACATATATGAGAAATAAACAAAAAAATGTGAAATAATAATAATAATAGTAAGAAAAAGGAAAGGGAAAATATAATAGTAATAATAATAAACAAAATAGAGAAATCATCCAGAATAAATACATAAAAGGGAAATAAGCAATAATATATATATATGCACATAATTTAAAACCCAGATAAAAAAAATGGTAAAATCCACTCTGCAGCCCCGTCTCTCTCGTGATCCGGTGCTGAAGGAACAACAATGTCGTCCTTCCAGGTTGGGCCTGAGTCCTGGGAATTATCCCGAAATGGCCATGGCCCGACCTTGCCTCGGGCTGACATTCCGATTAAACCGGACTCGTTTCTCTGGCCGTATCCTTTCCGAGCCACTACTAAAATTGCCGCACGCTCGGCAGACATTTGAACGGATTCACCTCGATTTTCGCCGCGTTTCTATTACGGACCTGTGTCTGAACATGAAAAGACCAGTGAGCAACCAATATGGCCGACGGCTCCCTCCCCGACATGGTCGTGAGCCGGTATTGCTCCGGGCCGATAGCCCATTAAATTGAATTCATTCTAATGGGATCCGTTCCCGTTCTTTCATTGAAGCTGCCGTAAACTCGGCATATATTTGTACGGGATCGTTTCCATCCACGTCGTACTTTCAATATGGGCCCTTGCCCGAACATGAAAAGGTCCATGAGTGACCGACAAAATCGGAATAGAACGAGATGGTCCTCGCCACCCCTGGACCCCTTCCATGGGAATATCAATAAGACCTCCGTGGGCCACGCTTAGACCTCGGGTCCGTCCCAATCGTTGTCGCCGTTCGGCTCATATCCTCGGTCTACAGCCCGCTCCCTTCGAACACGTTTTCGATTTTGTAATCTAGTCCTAGGACTCTCCCCCGTTGCCCTCCGGCACCGGAAATATTAATGATGCCCGCGCAAGCCTCGTTCAGACCACGGGAGGCGCCCCCGGTATGGTCTTGACTCGATCTCGCACCGGGCCAATAGATTTACCGATTTCCTGCTACACTAACCGAGATTTAACCGAATGTTTTCGGTGTCCCAGAATAATAAACTTGCCGTATCCCGGCATGCATATGTTCCAGGTCCTCCCGCGACGATTACAATATTCTCAAGTCGGACTCTTGTCTGAATATTAAATGGTCTCCCGAATGACCGACACGTTTCGAACATCCGCTTCCCTAGACACAGGGCTTTTCAGCCGATTCAAGGGATATTCCCTCGTTACCCCTTGGCACCGGAAATATTAACGACGCTCATGCAAGTCTTGTTTCGACCGCGGGGGGCCCACCGCAGTATGGTCGCAGCTTGCTCTTGCACCGGGCCAACAGATTTACTGGTTTATGACCGCTCTGACCGAGGTTTAGCCGAACGTTTTCCGTTCTTCTGAACAATAAATTGCCATATCCTGGCATACATATGCTCCGGTTTTCTCGCGACGATCGCACTTTTCCCGAGCCGGACATTCGTCGGAATATTAAATGGTCAGCACATGACCGACATGACCGCGAATGCTTTCTTCTCACCCTCATGCGAGGATTTCAATACCTCGTAATAGACCTTCCATGCAATCGATTCCCTGGCCATGAGGCCCTGATTCCCGGTGATTAATCAAGGGTGTTCCCTCGTATGGGGGATGTAAATGACGCCGTGACCTTTATGGCGCGGCGGGTTTTGGTCCCGACACGAACTACACAATCGTCTGACGAAGTCAGATCGAGCGCACCATGGGGTCTT